>JAVJGG010000021.1:24610627-24626751 GCA_035590195.1 Aviceda cuculoides | reverse complement strand
GCAAGGCCGCGCAGCGCAGGCTGACAGCGCCCCCTGCCGGCTCCGCGCCGCGCAGCCGCCGCGCAGTGGCGCCGGGTTGCGTTGGGACGACCGGCGGCTCAGCGTGAAAAAAACCCAAGCCAAACCAAAAAAAGCCCCCAAAACCCAAAAAACAACAAATCCAAGAGTCTCTCTTAGCGAGGCTGACCTACGATAAAAATAGTTTTAACTTCATCCGCATGTATTTTGAAAGACGCCTGTTTTCACTTTGCATATGCGCAATTCCGGATGCTTGCGCGCGCCTCGCGATTTCCAAAGGGTCGCTCGCCAAAACAGCTTGCCTGGCACCGTGCGCGTGACAGCAGACACCCACGCTAACCACGACAGATAATCCGTGAGGGAGAGCAACCTCCACCCCTACCTGACGGATCCGGGTCAGCATCCAGACCCTGCCCGCGCTCATGTGGACGGGTCGCGTTTTCTCGCTCGAGCTCCTGGCCTGCCAGGAGAGAGGATTTTAAGTAACGCCTGCTTTATCTGCAGGGGTGCACGATGGGGACCCCGCACGACCCAGTCCCACCGCCCCAGCCAGGAGCAGGGCAGCGGGGGGGCACCGGGGCAGTCCCAGCCCCCGGCATCGGGCACCTCCCTGGGCACGGGGACGGGCTGAGGTCGGGTTGGGACATCAGCCAGGTTCATCGCGGTGGGGTCCGTGGCCAAGCAGCGCAGGGCTGTGGGGAACGGGGCAGGGGCAGGCAGGGCTGGTGGTGACCTCGGGGTCCTGGCAAGTTTGTCTTCTGGGTCCTCCTGCCTCAACGTTCCACCCAAGTCTCAGGTTTCTCTTCTTTTCTGCGTTTATAAAGGGAAAGGAGAGGAAGCGCGGCGATCTGGACATGGCAGGGGAGCCGGGCTCTGATGCAACGCGGAGGGCAGGTCTGCCTCACGGCTGGTTCTTGGTTATTAAAGCTGACGGATAAAGACTACTAGGTCTCCTTGCCTGCCTGGTATGCAAATTAAATACTTGCCTGTATCATCCACAAAGAGCTTAAAGAAACCCTGAAGTGGCTTAAGCAGCTAATAAAAGGAACATTTCCTAAATTTAGCAGGATGGAGCGAATGAAATAGTTTTTAAAAATATGAATAAGACTCTCAAAGCAGCCACGTAGGTCCTTAACTGTACCATCTCTAGGCTGCTCTGGCACCCAACCAAAGCCCAGAAATTAACGTCTTGTAATCAGAAATTTTTAGCACTTGCTATCTCATGTCACAAATTCATACTGAAAACACATATTTTAGTAGTCATGCTTAAGGCCGCCATTTTGTTTCCACTGCAGATGCAAACTTTTTTTAAAATATGAAAAAATAAAAGCAACATTGTATGGAGTAAGTATGCAGTTGGGACTTTGGAAATAGTCCCTTAATTAGCTTCCTTAAGACGGTATCAAGTACCTAAGAAATAACACAATAAAATAGAAATTTAAGTCACTGGAAGGTTTGAGTTCTGGCAGGACTGCTTTCACTTATTATAAAAAGAACAGAACAAATTTCCCAAAATGTTTAATGTCAGTACTCGCAGTTCTCCTTTCACAACAGCAGGAGAAAAAAAATTGTCTATTGCCCAAAAATGACATCTGTGAAAAAAATCTGTGCTAAAAAGGATGAAAAGAACATCTAGTACAATTTATTCACAGAAATGCCCTTAACAGACTAAATTTACACCATAAACCCCCTTTTCTACCCAGTTTGTGTAATAAAGAAAATTATGTTATTGACACTAGTGTTAAACCAGCTTTGTGTGGTATAGTAAAGCAGACTCATGCTATGCTAAGCAGATGGACACATTTCTGCTACGTGCTAGGGACTCTATATGTTAGCCACCCGAGAAAGTCTTACCAGCACATTCATCCCCGACATCTAACTTTCATTTAAGGGCATGACTAAAATCTGTAGATGAGATTTAAAAGGTTGAGGAAGCAACCAGATCACCAGAACACTCTTTTGTCTCAGATAGCCCTTGCCACAGATTTGAAACCGGTGCTGCAGGCAGAGAGCAACAGAGGGAATTCAGGTGGCAGCCATCTTCCTGAACAGCATTTCAAATTTCACTTGAGGAGGCACATAGTAGAGTCAACCAAATTAACATTTTCACCATTATTGACACTACAAGATTTATTACTCCCTGTTCAATTTAAAAAGATTCCCTGGGGAAATTTTTAAGGGGTGCTTGCTTTATTAGTTGTTATTGAGTTGGACCACTTGACAGCTTGTGGGGAATGTCTAAATAACAAAACCCCTGCTAGAAAGAGATCAACAGACCCCTGGTGACTGATACAGATGACATTGATTTGATTTTAGCATGACGCATTTAGTTTCCATTGTTAAAAGAATATAGCAGATTAATTCATAGAATGAATAGTAACTATATGAACAGCATACACAAAGGAGTCCGACGAGGGCTGTGACAGAACCTGGAGCCCTACAGCACACGCAGCTCTCGCTCCCCCAGTAAGCCATAAATTTCCGTGAGATTACTATATAGAGCTGGATTACTGTGGGGAGGGAGCACTAGGGCTCGACCCTACAACTTCTACACTTGATATTCACAGAGTCACTCCATTAATGTATTACAGTGACTGTGAAGTGGGGAGAGAAGGAAAGATGGGAGAGGAAGATTTCTATCATCTTAAAGCTCATGAATAGCTTTCTTCCAGCATAAATACAAAGAAACCACGAAACATTCTTTTATAAGCAGGATGCTGAAACAATAGAAGTGCTCCAGCAAATACAAATACAGGGTATGTGAGAGTCACGCAGTTACGCAGCTTAAGAGGTATTCTTGGTATTAAAATACAAAACACAAGGTTAGCTAATGAGTAACAAAACAGAAGGTTAAGCACTGATAAGACTGGAACTATTTTTGTCTGAGGGATTATGAGATAAACAGAGAGAGTCTAGGAAGGTGGAGACAGAAAAGACCATAAGTTTAATGAATTCGCCCAGACACCGGAGCATTTATGGAACTACGCACAAAGACACCAGCTTCCTCTCATACGCCGATAAGAAGAACTTTTAGAAAAGCAGGAGTGCATCAAGTTTACATGATTACATCACCAGCATCATTTGCTAATTGCCATTACCTGTAAGCCCTTCATTTTAGATTTAGTCAGTAGTCGAAAGTTCTATTGCTGCTCTCAAAATGGCTTTCACTTTCCAAAGAAAGGGTTGGTGAATATTCCTGTTATACCAAGAAACAGTAGGTAGTGGAAGGACATAATGTACTCAGAGATGGTTGAAAAGTGGGAGGACATAATGTACTCAGAGATGGTTGAAATCAACTTATCTGAAGCTTAAACTAAAAGCTGAAGATTTTGTGAAAGGACTTAAAATATGTCCTTAAAAAATGTCTCAAGAAGACTGAGGTGTTCCAATTCCAGATGAAGTCTCTGCTGGATGGGCAGCAGCTATACATATTCTAGACTGTGAACTGCACTAAGATATCTTCCTACCACGGTTCCAAAAATGCCCTAGACTCATGTATTTCTTTTCCACCCCCTCGTCCCCCAGCAAATGTATAGTTGTGATGACGTGGTTGATTATCCCTACAATTCCAACCTGCAACCACAGAGAGCCTGAAAAATTACTATGTGAAGGAAGCAAAGGGTTTTTATTCAATCTGTGCGCATTTGGGGGCACACCAGATCTGAATTGTCTAATCCTAGAGTTCACCCGAGGCTTAACACAAATTGATCATTAACCCCACATCTGTGCTACATACTGGGCTTTGGCAAAAAAATGTGCCAGGCAACTATTCAGATTATACAAATCAAAGGAAGCCTGTAATACGTTTCTCCAAGCACACCAAGATTACTCAGCAGGAATAGCATTTGTCCCACTGTTTTTCTGCCCGTCTATACTTTGCTGTGTACAGCTACTGTAATTACACTTAACCCTCTCTGTTTTACATATGCTAATGTAATTTTCTGTACTGTGTTTGAGTCATCCATAATTCACTCCAGCCTTTCTAACAGAAAGCTTTATGCCTGTGGGGCTGGAACACACAGTTGATTTTCCAATATGCCTGATGAATGCCCAAAACAGTGGATTACAGTCAGTTTCCTTAACCTTGACTCTGTCATCAACAAGACTATAGAACAAAACAGTTCTAATAGCAAGAGATTCCATGGGGTAGGAGATGTTCACAAGCAATAGCTCTAACTCGCCATTTCTGGTGATCTGGCATTTCTCCATGGCCAGGTTGATACCCTTGTCATTGACCTACATGATTACCTTGTGCTAATTTTCTCTTGTTTTGGACAGAACAAGAGAAATCCTTTCTAAAGAACAAAAAGAGTCTCAAGAATAGTAAACTTCTTACTAAAAGCATCAACTTCGAATGATTAATATTAGCTCTTGAAAATCAGCATTGGACTCTCAGTTTGAATGATGTGTCTGTAGTTCCGGGTCTGAGACCAAAAAAGTCAGTGACTATGAATCTCTACACGGTGGCTAAAATAGACAGAAAAATTATTGCCGGGTGTTCCCCAAATGAGAGCTTTGCACGTCTTCCTAACTAGTCTGCTTACAGGAGGAGCAATTCAAGGGAGCTCTGTGAGGTACTGCAATGCAATTCCATCCCTTACGCACTGCTGTATGCTGTGAAAGACAGAGACAAGGCACGAATGCTTCTTGAAAAGCATTTAACAATGAAGGAAAGGAAGAATACGCTTCTTCACATTAAACGAAATCAAAATATCATGTTCAAGAACCTAGCCACAGATGACTAAACCCAGCAAATTGGATGATCATATTATGGTGAGCTACAGCCATGGGTATCATACAGCAAGAAGTATCCTGCAACCAAGGAGCAGCACGTAAGATCAGCCTTACTGAAAGAATGATTGATTGCAAGCAAAGAAGAAAGAAATTACATAGGATAGCTTTTTCTGGGGACAGTATTCTTCTTTGTGCTCTTTAAACCCAAGACAAAGCCTCTGGGAATGTAAGATGCTAATTTAAAAGAAATGAAAATTATTTCTTACTTGTCATATCAAGCCCTTATATAAGAGCATTTCCATTCACTGTGTAATGTCTGTAATGCCTAAAGATCTTCTCAGTTATACTTGTTTTCTGATTGATTCTCCTCATCTAAGGAAGAGATACATTGCTATCTAAAAATTAATGATTCTGATAAGCTTTTTCTCTTTTTCAATGACATTATAACAGTAACTAAAAATCTTGAGCCATTAACTTCAGTGCAAATTTTGTCTGCAAATGGACAAACTAAACATTTCAGGATTAGGTCCATAGATTTACACCATCATTAGATTCAAATAGCTAAATAGTTATTCACCGTGAATGATATTGTAACACTTCCAAAGGGACCGTGCTGGGAACAAAGGATGACAGTATCAGCAACAGCCCGCACCAGCCTGATGCTGAAACTTTTTATATATTCAAGTGTTAAATGTCAAATACGTGCAGACGACGAGATGGGGATGCATTCAAAGGTGACATAAAATACCTGCTGCTCCCCAAGGATAACTGCAGGACACCTGGAGACTACTGTGACAGCATCTATCCCCTGAACCAGCAATCTCTGTTTCAGACAGCAGGAAATCTAGCTTTGCTAGGAAGGAAAAGGGAGAATATGTGGCTGTGAAGGAAAAGCAGAAGGCCAGCCATTAGAAGCAGCAAGAATCCTGTACTGTTGCCATACCCTCGTTGCCTTAAGGGAAAAGCATTGAAACTCTGAGAAGATGAAAAGATATCCTGAGTTGGCTGGGAAGAGAATGATAACCGAACCTGAGGGTAGGAGGGAAGGCTGATTAGGAGAGGGATGGAAGAAAGAGGGATATCGGAATCAAAAGGAAAGGGAAGGGATCTGGAGGTGGGTGGGAAGAGCTGGGTAGCGCCAGCGGGACCAGAAGAGAGAACAGAGATGGAGAACGCAAAGGCTCTGGGAAGTTTAGTTACATGCCAGAGGAATCCTTGGTAAAAAAAGTTTGGGAATCACTGATATAAAACACTGTACACAACACTGCAGTAAGCCTACATGAATTATTATTCAGATTACACATAATTTTCATTCTGTGTAGAAGTCTGAGGCTGTAACAGGAAATGAACAAAATAAGAGCTGCAAAGTGTGAAAGAAAGTAGAGGGGAGAACTTGCTTTTCTTGGGTTATGTCTTTTACATACAGATAGGAAAATGTTTTCGTCCTGAAATATTAAGAAAAACAGTGAAAAAAAAGAGAAAGTCTCCATTAAAAAAGAGTACCTTCTGGATTAATAGCTTGTCCTGTGGTTTGCCTTACCTGTTGCTTTTCCTTCTCCCAACCACACTTTCAACATCCAAATCTTTATTTTAGATGTATATGCCTAATGATCCCTAGCTATTGAGTATACCTGTCACATATAAGAATCGCCACACTGCCAACTCCGGTATCTGTCTCACCCAGGCCCTGTACTGGGAGATATCTCCAGATGCCTCTTGCTGTCAGAAAAAGCCCTTACTTCTAGCCATGTCCACAGCACAGCAGGCCCACTGGAAGGTGGTCTGGAAGTGAAGCTCCTAAAGGACAAGGCTGACTAAACCACATCAAAGCAGTGCCTTTTGAACTCACAAGAGTGAAAAATCAGAAAAGAATTAGCAGGGGAATAGGTTAACTTTTTACAGCTGGGAGCCATTAAATTGTACATGAGGTAGTTCAAGTTTGAGGATAACCTAGACAGGTACGAGGTGGGAGAGATCAAGGCACAAACTTAGGTAGGAGAGAAAAACTAAGCTAAGGTCAGGTTACTCTGGCCAGAGTTAAATAGAACACTATTATGAACCGTAACACTAAGGCAATAGTGAATCCCCTACCTCCTTGTGATTCCTGCTGGTTACTTTGCATTTTGAAACAGGAAAACGTGGCTCCAGCCAAGCCTTTTGTTTGGATTTGGCTCAGATATGTCTACGCCCTGCTGAACCAACTGATTTCACTGCGAATTGATAGTAGCTTGAAACCTATCACTGGAAATTATTTGTTGTACAAAGCCAAGCTCACTTGGCCAAGTTCACAACAGGTATAATAAAACTAAGGAAAGTCTCTGGCACGTTTTTCATACAACTCACCCAGGACCTTATTTCCTGACATAGCCCTTATCTGCTAGCTAAGCAACTTCTGAGGTGTATAGTGTAAAAACATGGAGCAATGTCCTCTTGTTAATAATTTAATCATTGGAACGTGAGTTGATGGATTATCACTGGACTGTTTCAATAAAAAATAATGATGAGTAGTGACAAGGGGAACTGTTCTGGAAGAGCAGTTGGTGACAACACTTATGCCATCACTATCTGGGTCTGGTTTTTATCTGAATTAAAATCCGCGGTGAAAGGGTCAGTGTTAGGAATCCACACAGGGAAAGTTTCAAATCTACCTTCTCATATAGTCTGCAGCCATGGTGATTGCACGCGATGCACCACATAATCACGGTGGGTAACATAAATGTGTTCCAGAGCTTCTTGTCAGAGAAAAGCAATAGAAAGAATCACATCATTCTACATCCCAGCTTTAAAAGCAATGAATGACACCAACAAGAAAAAATTAGTAAAAGCTTATGGGAGACATGTGAAATGGCTTTCTCAAAAAGTAAAAGGGCTCATGAAGCAGCATGGGACACTGACTATATTTCAGGAAAGGACTGTATAAAAAGTTCCTGGTCTTTGGAGAAGGAAGCCCTCTTATATGATTTAGTAAGAAGTACCGTAGTAAAAGAATACTAATAATCAATTCTTCACTGTCTGATAACACCGCTAAAAAGATTAGTGTTAAGAAAGGGTGATTAAAGCAAGTGCTGCAACTGCTATTGACCCTGACAACGTATGCAGTTGTGCTGAATTAGAGAATACGAGCCCCAATCTAGCGGCAAAGCATGATCGTGAAAATTAATTCAGAACAAAGATTATCAGATGTCTGGTTAAAAAGCATTATAACAGAAGAAGAAGAAGAGATTTTAAACATGACTTCTGGGGCATGCAGATAGAAAAACAATGATGGACTCTTAGACTGTTAGCATTTCTTAGAGACTGTGGTATGGAGGTGCTAAACCATAAGCAGTCAGATATATATTTAAAAATAGCGTGGATGCTCAGAAGTGCAAGGTAAAGAGAAATGCTCTGCCTGTTTCAGCTTTCATTTGAGCATGACAGGAAATGTGTGGGGAGGATATCAATTTTACAAACAGAAACGGAGAGATGAAGCTTAATAACTTCATTACTTTGTGAAAGTACAAAGGAAATGAAGAAAAAAGCTGCAGCAGGCCAAGGCAAGGTTAGCCGATACAGATGGTGCCTCACTGGGTAATGATTGATAAGATCAGCGATTACTGACAGTTTTAAAAAATGTCATTCTATTTTAATTCTCAGTATGTCAGACCCAGGAAAATTAAATCACATCAGAAGCCGCAGACCTATTACTGAAAGGCCAATTTTTATGAAACTTTTCCTGAACAATTTTAACAGAGAGATTAACTAAAGCCTACTCCATTAACTTGAGTCAGACAAGTTTTAGGAGAACATTGGGCAAAAATGGACTAAGAACTGGTATACTTACAGATACTGCACAAGGCTTTGCTTGTATTTCCAAAGCTTGCTTGGAAATCAAAAGAGTAAATGACCTTGATATTCATAGTAGTAATATCATTCAAGACTTGTCTCAAAACATGCAGATGTGCTTTGAACTAAAAAATGAAGGAGCATCGCTTGTCTTAACTGATGTAGGAATGGATCAGGAAAGCCAGTGTTACCCCTCCCAGGTAAAGTCCCATTCACTCCCCTGCTGGACCCGTTAGAACTGATGGGGTGGGGTGCGAGGCGATTCGGGGTCAGACCACTACACCTGCAAATCCTGATGCTGCAGCTTCTTCAGTAACCCGTGGAAGGCCATGAAGGAAAATATTATGATCACTGAGTCCTTGTGCAATTGACTGGTTTTAAAAGCCAGGCCAAAAAGTGCTGTGTGTTTTATACCAGCTCATTTCTTGATTCATGCACAATTCAAAATTGTGAAGCATGGACTATGCCTCTGAAAAGCTGAGTATGATTGTGCTGGAAAACGGTGAGAAAATTGAGGACCAAGTTTGATCCAAGAAAAGGAAAAGTTATCCTAGACTTAAAGGTCTAGCTTGAAAAAAAAACCCAACAGGAGTTCTTGAAAAACAGACCTACTAATGTATTTGCAGTACCAGGGTTTATGTACCAGATCACACGAATATCACTTTCCTTTACAATACAGAGGGCTATCAACGAACATCTGTGTGTTCATCTTTTGTGTCTGATGATAACAATAAGCCCAGTAATTTCAAGCATTTGACAGGTACGCTAATACCAGCTATCTTAGCAGACTGACTTACTGAAGATCTAACTTAAAGGGAATAATCCAAAACTATATATTGTGTGTTCATTAATAGGAGAAGTAATGAATTCAACAACCAGGAAAAATCTTCACGATTAATACAGTAAGACTTGAGGATTTCCAAAATGATCCAATTAGTAATTACTGGATAAGTAACTACCATGGTATCCTTTGCCTCTTTTCACATTTGAACTGAAGTGTGAAAAAGAAGAACTTTTAAAATGAGGGAAACAAGAAACGACAAAGGAGACTCTTCCTCATATATTATGCACGTGAATGGATATCCAAGAGGCACAACTAGTTTGTCTTCTGATAAACTATACAATTTACGATTCATAAGAAGAACTATATTATAGACAATAGCAACGATCTCAAGAAAAGAGATTTGACTTTTATTAGAGATGGCATAGCTCCTCTTAGGAATGCAGTGGTTTGACAGGAAAGGAAAATTAACATTCTGAGAGGCAGCCACCGAAAAAGGGTTCAAATGGCAGATTTGCTCTACAGAAATTACAGAATTATGTGATGGCCTATTTGTGTTACACTTTGCCTTTCCTACCTGAAGCCAGAGGTAAACAGCAGAAAAAGAAATCGCATTGTTAGCACTGTTAGGCTTCTTTGAAACCAGATGAAACAAAGCAGCACCTTGCATTTTGCAGGCTTTTATCTATTCCCCTGAAATTTTAAATATACTTCCCAGCCATTGAACATTTTAATTTGATATTACATTTTTCTTATTTATTGCTTCTATTCTTTTTCAATCTGTTCCTCACAGGCTCTGCTTTTTCTTGTTTAGGATGTATACATGAATTATTATATTATGTTGATTTCACTCTACTACTCATATTTGTCTTACTTTTCAAGTATTGGTTTTTAGACACATCTTTTCTGCTTAAATCTGTCACTTGACTTTTTGCCCGATCCTTCTGATTCTGTTTGATGTGGCTGAGGGTGCCCGTGCGTTTCACGGCTCCTGCTCCTCCTGGATGCTCATCCTGTTCGCAGAGCTCACACGACTGCTCTGTACGCCCAGGCTGAGCTGCCCTGACAACTTTGCACAAGGGTTCCCCTGGGTGGGGAGATAAGCGCTACGTTATTCAGACAGGATCCGGGGTAGGGATCAATGAGGGCGAGGGACTGGGGAAAGGCTGGAAACCATACGGTCACTGCATCTCACAAGGTACGAATACCTTGCCTTATTAATATGCATATTGAAGGGCTTATGTTTTTCTAGAATTTCTGATAAACATAATTTTTATACACTTTTTAATAAAGTATGTAATCAAGGACAGTTAAAAATGTGCATATCCGAGAGATGCACAAGTCATTAAAAGACATGTACAAAAATTGTGGTTAGCACAAATTTATTTATGATGACACATAATATGATTTGTGTACATCTCATACGCAACTGCAGTTTTTTGTTCTCTCATAATTTTATGGTACCTTTATCATTCAGTTCTGCTTTAATGTCTAAGCTGATTAATGCACATTGAACTGAACTGAATTTTTTTAATATTTTTGCTAGAGCTATTCAGCTCCCTGCATCATTTCAGTGCTGTGGCTTTCACACATCAGCCTCGTTTACTCACGCCACAATCCTCTGTTTTAATAAAATAATATAATTCGACTTTGTTTTATCTATTTATCACTCTGGGATAATCAACAGATATCAGTAACAATCAAAATGAAGCATGAGGTGTCAGCAGACCTGGTTTCATAGGAGAAAACACTGTTTCCACCAGAGGGCACTAAACCCTGAGAAACTAAATTGTCTGCAAAAGGACAAGAGAGAAAATGGATGGTTTCTCTAGAAGCACACAGGAATTTACTAAGGTGATGCAACTTCTTATCTTAACATTGTCATTTAAGTGCCAGAACTAATGAAGTGGCCTTACCCCACCCCTACTGCACTCAATAATCTTTCATGTGAGCATACCTATCGGTGCACAACCCATCAGAATTAAATACTGATCTTCACTTACGCTGTTTAGGAGCAGTTTAACAAAATCAATGGAACTATATCCATGGAGACGTGATGAGAGTGAAGAATCGTGCTGCAGACATTGTTAGTGAATAGATTTTGTACATATTCAAGTATCCTTAAGAACGTCTCTACCAGCAGGAAAGAGATGAATTGTCTCTACTCCCCAAAACACACCAAAGTAAATCATCTTTTTTTGTGGTTTCTTTGGATTATTTTTGTAAAAAGGCTTTGATGGCATCTGCAAACTGGTCAATCCAGTTATGGGAGCGTAACTGCAAAATTACAGAACTAAAATGTCTGCTTGTGCTTGAAACGGGATACAGGCTTCTGTTAAGATTACCTCGATCGCTGGCAGCTCTCTCAAAATCTCAGCTGCTCACGCAGAGGGCACAGAGGCAGTGTCCCCATCTCAGGCCTTCCTCCTCCAGCAGCCAGCACCGCCGGGACTGGGACGTGGCTGGGCTTAGCTGGGACCGCACCCATGCAGTTTCCTTGCCCTGGGGAGCGTGCAAAGCCGGTAGTTGATTTTAGTTCTACTGTTGCAAATGTGTAGTAACTCCGGCCGAGAAAATGGTAGATTATAGTCTGTAAAGTCATCTGTTTGTTCAGCCATTATAGGTGTTATTCTCACCTGCACCACTCACTGCAAACAGCTAATTGAAAAGTGATGCAGTAGGAAAAAAATGCAGCGCGTAATGATGAACTTCTGCAAACTATGTAAAACTTTTTACTTCCTTTGAGGACTGTTTGTGTTCTGCTGCCTTTTACCACAGCTCTTAATGGCACTCTCTTTTCATTTCCTGACGGCTTTAGGGCTGTGCGGCAGCATGAACAAAGATTCAGCAGTCTCGATCTAAAAATTCAAACGCCCATCCCATCAGCAAGCATAGCTGTATTTCTTAGTGCCTGACCCTGGAGTGGTATTCGAGCAGCTGGGTTTAGCCTTAGGAACTGTGAATAGGGGGAGGGGAAGAGTCAGATGTCAAACAGCCTCTGAGTAAAATGCAGATGGAGTTCAGGGAGCCCAGACTGAATCTCCAGACAGTTGCGATCGCCCTTGGGCTTTCTCTTTGCCCAGTGGCTCGCACATTCCTTTTTTTACAGTGGCTACCTTCACAGGAGAGCACGCAGTACTTCCCCCACCATCCTTGCCTCCTGCCCAGTTGCCCGCTCCCTCCCCAGGGACGTACCCCAGCCTGGAGGCTGGTGGGGCAGCCTTACACCAGGAGAGCTCACAGGAATCGGCCTCTGATCTCCCACACTGCAGGCGTGGGTTGAAACTTTAACTGGGATATTGCCTGGGATACAGAAACTGTGCTCCCTTTCTGGTGGATTTTGGGGAGAAAAAAAAAAAGCCAAAAATAAAAAAAGCCTGTGATAACCAAATGGCAGTTTTGGGTATCATAATGCTGGATTTGGGCACCTAACTTCCATTTGAGTCCCACTTTACCTTCCTAAGCCTGTTTGGTGCCCAGCCCTGCTGGTCTCTAAAAGATTCATTCCTTTCCAAATGACACTATTACTTATATTCTAAAGTGCTAATTCAAAGACAGGGAAAGAAATCAGTTAGCTCTTCAACGAGAAAGCCTCAACGGCCTTTAACTGGTTGACAACAGCACACTCTTGCAGCAACATTGGTTTCTGGGATGCAGCCTGCGTGTGCTGCAATCTCACGGCAAAGCGACGGTCCATGGGGCTGTTCAGCCATCAGAGGAGAAGGAGCAGGCTGAAGAGGGGCTGGGAAGGAGATACAGCGCTTCCCGTTTGCTCCTGCATCTGTGTTTTGTTATTTCTAACTGGTGCTCACAGTCTGATCTGAAAACTTACTAAAACTCTGAAAATATATATAAAACTTGTGACCTGGATATATGACATGCATAGCATAGGGAATCCTGAAAGCATATGTTATTTGAACAACTTACAGGTAGGTCCCCACGTGGCGAATGCAAAAGCTGTATACATTAGATTCCTTCCCAGAGGACAGATAATAGAGAATTAATTTTTTCAGAGCATCTAACTGATAGACATGAAAGCTCCATTATCCACATGACTTAGGTCTCAGGGTCGTGTTTTCAAAAACGCTTTAGTGCTGAAAGGTTTAGACAGTCCTCTAACAGGACTTTCAAAAGTTGGGATCTCAGGTTGCAAGTTGTAAGATTTTTGAACAGGCCTGGGAGTACCTACCTGAGACAATGATGGGCACAGAGATATCTTTGAAATCTGACCGTCCAATCCCACCAATTTTCTATGTTTAAATAATATTTTTTTAAAATATGAAGGCCTGTAAATCAGTTCCAATCTTTTGAAAAAGCCCATCAATGGAAAGCAAGACTTTATAAGGGCTACAAACTATTTTCTCTTCTTTAACACAAATGCTTTGCTGCTGAACATCCTAAGTGTAATCACTGCTAGTAATTTTTGGTGATGCTTGCTACCTACACCCACAGCCTTCTAGGTATTTTTATTATTTTTTGGTTTATGTATACACCGTATTAGAAACAGTGTTTGAACTCCAGACCACAAAAACAGAAATACTGTAGCGTACCTGGTTACTGTATTGATATTTCAGGAATAAAATGGTCCTGCCGTTGTGTGCTTCCCCATTTCCTCTTTTGTTTTGGCAGGATCCGTTGCTTGCAGCAATTCATGGAACTGAAAGCCCAGAAAAAAAGATCAGTCAGTTTAACAGGTTGACCTGAGTCATTTTATCACCATTTTATGATCGATCAGCAATGAAAATGCAAGGTGGGAGGGAAAAAGGTCTGTGCCTTTTGAAGGAAGTGTGGTCCTGGATCGCTTAGGCATATGGTGAAACCACCGAGTCAGACAATGGCTGCTTAAACTCTCAATATACAAGAAACCTCAAGGCTGGGTCTTGCGTGGACCTCCTGTGCGCCTGCCACGGGCACCAGGCCTTCCACAGATAGCTCCTTCGGGGAGAGCAGACTTCAGTCCCCTCCCTAACACAAGGCACCATGTAATTTACACAAATTCAGTGCCTCAACAAACCAACTACAGAGATCTGCAAAATAATTTTTGGCATCCTGGATGTGGTACTTACACAGCTTTAGGTACGGTCGGCTTTGCCGCCGCACATGCTGGGTGGGGCGGGGAAGAACGAGCGTGTAATTAGAAGGCAAAACCCAGCCACGGCCGCTGCAATTCTTGCTGTTCCTGGCTCCTGTTGAATGTTGGCTCTAATTGCATCTTTTATGGGCATAAAAGCATTTATCCAAGATATATAATGCTGTGAGGAAATTAAAGGCTTAGAAAATATAGCTTTTAAACTGAACCTTGTGACCTGGTGCATTGCATGCAGTTACAAGCTGTTTAAAGGCGTCCTTTGGTGCGCTGTGCCTGTTCTCTTTGTTCCTGCCATCCTGCATCATGAGATTAAAACCCAAACTAAACATTTAAAACTTTGGAAAGCAACCAGACGCATTTTTAGGTCTTGCTCCTGACTAAAAATACACTTCTCGAAGCAGTAATGCTGCACAGTACAAATAAAGGCCTAATACTGTACGTAGACCTGAACGCAAGCCCAGCACCTTAATTGACTCACTTTACTTGATGAACTTTATGATTAAAAAACCCCGTCATGAAACCGCTGTTGTGTTAGAGTTGCCCAAGTAACAAAACTCGCTATCAGTTTGGTGCATAAAATGGTTACTTAGGCAGTAAAAGCTGAATATACAGGAAGTTAATGTGAAAGAAGGCCTGAGATGATATTAATGAACAAAAAATACGTGAAATACACATACCGAACAGTCAGTTGGAAACTAGCTCAGATTATTGAAGGAAGCTATGAGGAGACGGGGCTGTCTGAGACACGGAAACGATGCCAGCTCCGGGAGAAGGGACAGCGGCTGTGACTGGAGCCTCACGTCCTCCCGGCACCGTCGGGCTCTGGTCCTGGGAGATGCTCTCTGCTTCAGAGATCCTAGATTCGGCCAGACTGAGGGACCGAGACAACGTTTCTTTTCTCTCTCCATCCAACAGCTGGAATCAAAGACTTAGGTTTCTTCTGACGCCTTTTCCTGCCCCATTCCCCCTTCCTCAGGCTTTATTCTTACTTCTATCTCTCTCCTGACTACTACCTAAAAAGAACGCAGAATCATTAGCCAAAACGTGTTTTTGCTAGCTCTGAATCTGTAATCAAGACAGCAAACAGCATTACTCTTTATTGCCGGACACCAGCTTAAATTTGTCCTGTAGATGGGAGAGCTGCGTGCTGTTCTTAATATTCCTGCAGGATCAAAAGTATGAGCAAATTTATCCTCAGTAAACAAGAATGAGTGACTGTAGTGGTTTTGGCTGCAATAAGAGTTAAATTTCTTCATAGTGGCTTGTATGGCACTATGTTTCGGGTCTGTGATGCACACAGTGCTGGTAACACAGGGATGCTTTAGTTATTGCCAAGCAGTGCTTACACAGCATCCAGGCCTTTTCTGTTCCTCAGACTGCCGCACCAGCAAGCAGCAGAAGCTGGGAGGGGACACAGCTGGGACAGTTGACCCAGCTGACTGAAGGAATATCCCATGCCATACGACATCATGCTCAGAAATAAAACCGGTGTGGAGCGGAGGCTGGCAGGGGCTGCTGTTGCTAAGGGACTTGCTGCGCATTGGTCGCTTGGCAGTGAGCAATTGTTTTCTTTTCCATCACTTGTTTTTCTCAGGTTTTATTTTCCTGTTATTTTTGTTCCTTTAAAAAAAAAAAATTATTAAACTGTCTTATATCAACCCACGAGTTTTCAAATTT
>JAVJGG010000021.1:24590180-24609932 GCA_035590195.1 Aviceda cuculoides | reverse complement strand
CTCCCGTCAGGCGAGGTGAAAGAAAAAAAGGCGGCCACCATGAATCGGTTGGGAAAGAAAGCGAACGAGACCCTTATCGAGATGAATCTGTCTGCGGATGGTAGGAGATGGAAGCCGGGGGGGGTGGGGGGGGATCGGTGTTTTGTTCCGCTTCGCCCCCCTTCTTTTCTCCAGCCGGGGTGAGGGAGGGTGCGGCCGGGGCTTGCCCGCCCGAGGGTGACTGGGAGCCCAGCGGGGAGTGGACGGGAACCTGCTGGTGGTGGTGGTGGGTCCGGTTCGGCCGCGGGGCTCTGCAGGCGGAGGTGGGATTGATCCGGATGAATTCCTGACGCTTCCCGAGTCTGTCTTTGAACCTCCGGCTTCCGCCGAAAAGAGGGAACGAACACGTTAGCGTGAGCCTGAGCGTCGTTCCATTATTTTATAAACCCCAAGCAAACCGTGGAAAAAACGGTTCCTACAACAGCACGCTGCTCAGAACCAATACTAGAGACGGCCCTTAACTACGATTTTTAAACGCGCTCCAAACGCGAAGGTTGCCTTTGCCTAACACCAAACTTTCAGCCTTTCGTGGAGCACCGGCTGGGTTGGGTAGCTGCCACTGTCACTGCAAGAAGATTCCCAGAGGAGCAGGTCACCTCGCTTGGGCAGGTGGGAGCAGCCCCTCGCCTGCCGCGCTCCATCCGAGCCGCACTCCATCCGAGCCGCACTCCATCCAAGCCGCGCTCCATCCAAGCCGCGCTCCATCCGAGCCCTGCTCCGCGTAAGGCCTCGGCACCGCTTGCCGCGCAGCCGGTGGGTTTGCGTTGGCATCTCGCTTTCCTGGCTATAGCCAGGTTACGGTTTCCAGTTCTCGTCAGCATGTAACTACTTATTAGAAGTAACTACTTATAATCAATGTGTTAATATCATGATTTCGTAAAACAACATGACGCAAATGCCTAAGTGTGTATTTATGAGTACCTCAGCTGGCAAGGTGAATCAACAGTCAAGGTGTAAGATAGTGTGTTGATATTTTCAGAAAGATTCTGTAGATATTTAAAAACAAAAGGAAAATGCTGGCCTAGAAAAATTCCTTTTTGGGAATCATGCTTTGCCAGCAGTCCTAGAAGTGAAAATCTTAAAGCAGGAAAGAACCACTAAGCTTCTGGTTTGGCTGCTTGGCTTGTATGTTTTCCCTCATGGCTTGACTAAACTGTGTCTTTTAGAAAAACATATAACACCATTTTAAATACCTTGAGCACTAGGGTAAAATCACGATTTTCAAAATCTGCGACAGTCTTGTTTCAGAGAAATACGACAGCAGATAATGACCGTGAAAATGATCCAAAAGAAGCTGTTGACAACGACAGCAAGGAGCGGTGTCCAACTGTGACGAGGCAGGCGTCCCCAGCAAGTGTCAGACAAACGTTTGCCCTCTCCGTGAAAGGCCGGCGGAGCTGGCAGGCTGGCTCAGGAACCGAAGCAGATGGGTGTTACAGCCTCTCGGCCAGCAATGCATTTCCAAATTCTTGTGGGGAGGCGTGAGTCATTGCCCGTCCCGCTGCCCGTGAGCAGTGAAAAGTGCTTAGGGCTGAGCTATCTAACCAGTGGTTGTTCTGCTGAAGTAGAGGAGACTAAAAAATATTTGCAAGAGACGCAATAACCGTTTAGGGAATGATGTTAGAAGTCAGGTTTGTAAACTGAATTCCTTAGCATTCGGTTTTCCCATGAGCCTCTTGTGGTTTGTTTTTTTTTTTAGTCATAAACATCAAATATGAGGAGAGTTGAGGGGTTTCGGTGAACGAGGATGATTTAGTAGGGTTTACCATACAGTAGCACATAACTGTCCATACAAAATCTTGCACCAGTTCAATTCTTTTTTTTTTTAATCAACCACTTTTCTAAAACAGAAATAAACTGAATATGGGGTAAAGCGAGTAGACTTTTAAAAGTTTCTGTTAATTTGTTTTCCAAAAATCTCTCGAGGTTAAAAAAAAAAATCTTCCTTAAATTATGGTTTAGAGAAGTTAACAGTATGCACATATTGCCACTGGGACTTCTCGAAGGTCTGAACATCTGCTTTGTGCTTTTAAGGAAAAGACAGCCTCTTAAGCAGGCTCCAAGCTGTAGATGTCTGACGTGCACAAGCAGGGTCTGTGTGAGTCAATAGGAGCAAGGCAGAAGAAGAAACATCTGCTGCTTATTTTCCTTAAAGACGTGTTCATATTTGGATAGTACGTGTGTATTTAATTCTGGTTTACTAGTCCTTTTCATTAAACTTGAATGCTGAGGAACAGGTTGTGGGGGTGAAAAACTACTTGCCAACAGCAGAAAGTTTAACTCGCCGGGTCTGTGTTTAGAGACCGTGTGCCAAAACTTATACCTTGAAGGAAGCTTTCTGGCTTCCTGTTGAATTACACCCGCATGAGGTAATAACTTCCATTTTCGTGTGTGTGATTTTGCTTTCTGTTGGAAGATGTTTGGCATTTACCTCAAATATTAAAAATGAAGAAAATTGAACTTGCAAAATTGGAATGTAAATATCAGAGGAAGAAGACCACAGTATATTGTTAGGAATGTTTCTTTATGTCTAGGCTGTCTTCCAGGTTTTTTTTTTCCAGCATGAAATGTTACAGTAGCTGTGTTGTGGGATATATCCCAAGACTGTGGATCTTCTGGAAACTCATAATTGGCTCTGTGCCGTGATTTGAAATACGGGGCCTTTGTACACATGGCTCCCATTCCAGAACTTCCAGGAGTCCGGTTTGAACTCAGAATGCTCTAGGACTGATCTAAATTCAAACGCTTACTTAGGCCGATAGTCATCTTGCTCGTGTTCCCTCTGGGCAAGGCAGCAAAACATTGGGAAAAGCCGATGGTGTGACTTGGGAACGGCGCTTCTGCCAGTGTGTTGGCTTCTCATAGTGCCTCAGCGTTCAAATACTGCTGCCATTAAATATGTGAAGTATTGTTCTATTGAATCAGAATTATTATGATTCATACTAGTAACAAAATACAGGCCTCTGTTCAAAACTACCTCTGTCTCTAATTACTGAAGCAATGTATGTAGTAATTTCTGATCTATTTGTGGCAACACTGAATGGGATATCGTGTTCCCGCAGGACTAACGCAGAGGGTTTGTTAACGTGAAAGCTTTTTTTAAAGATTATTCCTAAGTAATAAAATAAAAGCTCCGAGAAATTTAGACATAGCTCAAAATATAAAAGGCAGGGGACAAAATACTCCCTTAGACCAGCCAACATGTAGTTCCTGAGTGGAATTTCTTTACTGGCTGCGATGCGTCACTGCGGGGGCACAGTGTAAATACAGGTTGGTTATGGGAAGGTAAACCTCCTTTTAAGGGAAGACTCCAGTTTGTAGTAGGAAAGTCTGCTTTTGGGAACTGAGCTCAACAACTTGCATAATATCACCTTATATATATTTTTTGTATACATGCTGTGGTGTTTTTAATGAGAAAATAAACATCAGGCTCATTCCACCACAGCTGTTAAATACAGATTTTATCCAGAGATTGTCTCAGTTAAAAAAAAAATGAAAAAAAATTGCCTTTGGACTGGTGACTGAGACTTGTAACACTTTGCTTTTAGATGAGGACCCTGCGTAAGAGGTTTTAAGTCACTCTGCAGCCCTGTGAGTGGCAAAGCGGAGCAGCTCCCGAGGAGGAATTAAATCTCTGGCATGCCTTCTTAACCCAGTAGCAATTATGTGGGCTGTTTAAGCCACGCTCCGGAGAGCTGGGCAATACAGCTGAGTTCCCTCAGGAGCAGAACCAAGTGACTGTCCCGCTCATCGCAGGTGAATGCTGTTCAGCCTCTATTTAATAAGGAGTCTGCAGCTTCACCTTTGTGCTCAGAAAAATGAAATAAAATGTTCTGCAGCTGGTTTTCTCTCTCACCGGTTCCTGAAGGAATGGCTTGGTTCCAGCCGGGGCAGAGGTTCTGGGCTGTGAATGCCAAATAAATGCTAAGGAAGCAATTGAAACCGTTTTGCGGTGTAAGGCAGAGTGATGTTCTCTCAGGCAGGTTTGCAGCTACGGTACTGTCTGGTGTGATGTCCCATTCTGAGGTGGTTTTAGGACTAATCGAAAGGCAGGTTTCCAGTGTGTAGAGATTTGATTTTTTATTTTTTTTTTTAAGGAAAAAAAAATCTGGCTTTGGATCTGAGTAAAATTCCAAATTTTGGAAGCATAACTACAGCTGGAAAGTTTCCAGTCATTGCTGCTGGTCATTGAAATTGTGCTTTAAGTATGGTGTTGCACCCTGGAAGGTTTTTGTAAGTAATTATTCTCAAATTACAAACAAAATTCAAAGTTACTTTGCTTTTCAAGCTTTTATTTAACAGGTGCATTAGCAGCATGTGTTGAGAACTGAAAGCTGTGCTGAAGTGCCAGACTTTGCACTCTGGAAAAGCCTTTGCAGAAATAAGATAACTGTATCATAAAATGGAAGGGCACTTTAACATCTATGTACAAATGATTAATAATTACTATGATGCAAGGACAAACTAGGATAAGATATAAGGATGCTAGTGAAAATGCTTTTAAAATTATGCTGACAACTGCTGGCAGGTATTTTGAAAAAAAAAAGCAAACCAAACCACAAACAAAAAAAAAGAACCCACACAAACCCACCAAAACCCAGAAAACCAGACATGGTTGTCTTCATGTTTAGTATCTGTAAACTAATTAATGAGTTGTATATACACGTGGAGAAGTACAGTCACCTAATCTAAACATGTAATTAAGAAGGTATAGGTAATGTAAAAATGTGGCAAGAGTTGCTGTGTCAGACATTAAGTGGCAAGGTAATAATGCAGTGAACTTTTCCACTAGTTTTTATTGTTATCTGGGGGTTGAACTGAAGAGCGGTGTAGTTGCTAGGTTGTGCTTCATTATCTAGCAATAACTTCATTATATTTGGTAGTAGCTTTTCATGTGCGCGTGTGTATAAATGCACGAAGGGGAGGGAAGATCCTTGTAAGGTGCAGAATAAGGCAGGACGCCTGAACCAGTGCTGGAAACTTCATGTCTTGCACAGCTGTGCTGCTGTGCTTTGTAAGCACTAATTACTGCTCTTAATATAACATAATACAGTTCTTAACTTGCCTATCTGGGTAGGCTAAGGGATGTAATATGAAAATCTGCGTGGAAGTGTAGTTTTCCAGAACAGCTGAGAGAATACCTTAATTCCATACCTGCGATACTCATATTGCAGTAATCCAATAAAGGCTTCTGGATCTATTTCTGTGTATTCAGAATACATCCGTGTGTAAATTTGGATCACTTTTCACACCACATCAAGGCAGAACTGGTGCATATTCTCACACATTGTAGACCTGCCTTCAGTCTCTCTTTAGCCCCTGTTTTCGTCATTGGTTTCTGCTAACGTAGGGTTTCTGCTTTAGTTGTAACTGGTGCCCAAGAAAAGAGGAGAGAAATTGTCTTAGGTCCTGTTTTCACAGTTGTCATCTGGAATTTTCAAAAGATCATATAGATAAAAGGGTTATGGGATTTACTACTATTTTTTTTTTTGCATTTGTAGTATAGTAGTCTTACAGATCTGACCATTAAGAATAAATTAATAATAGGCCAACATTTGATGTTACTTGTGTTAAAAGACTTCATTCTAGGCTACTGTTTCAAGTCAAATTTTTTTTTCAGTGCACATGGATCACTCATTTACACATAACAGTATAATATAAGCACCTCATGATTTCATGTTTTTGGTTTCTCTGGGTCTTTTGGTACAGTCGGAGCCATTCTCCACTGGTGAGGACTAGTAGAGGTAGTGAAGTTCCAAACGCTATTTTTTAGGAAGTGGGAATATCTTTGAGTGAAATACAGTCTTATAACTGGAAATCCCAAGCGATCCCCTTGTCTTCATCAGCAGGCTCCCAAGGGGAAATGTGAAATTTGAGGCCTTTGGCAAGATAGCAGCCGCACCGCAGCGAGCCCTGTGGGTAGGGCTTGTTGTGCAGATGGTTGGCCTTTTAATTTTCTGCACTAGCCCTAAACTGGAAAGGGCCCTGTGGTTTGTTATTCAAAGGGCTTTTCTTAACTATCAGGTAGGAAATCAGAGAGCCTATGTTTGCACAAGTTATGGTGTGCTAGAAATATACCATGCTAACGAGTAATGACTAGCAGGCGTGGTTTTGAGGCCATTGGCAATTTGGATGCCTTTGTGTACTTCAGTCCTGTTCATCAGCTCATGCTTACATAAAAAACTCTTAAGTGATGGGAATCATGGTCCATTGCCCTGCTTGTTTTCTTGATTGATAGGAGCTGTTTCTCTCTGGGGACAGTATATGACTTCAGAGTTATTCTGTTGTCTTTAAAGTAATTTGGACAGAAAACATTAAGTCTTGCAAACTCATACTTCAGGGAAAAAAAATGATAGGATTTGTTTGTAGAACGTCATTCTATACTGGTATATTTTTATGTTGTTTAATGTAAGAAAATTAAATACTTGGTGAATCATGCAGTAGCAAAATTCCCATTGACACATTTCATTGGAAGCATAACCAAAATAGTATTGAACTAGGTAGAGCATGAGGACCAGAAGGAACAAAAAATTGTGGATTAAATTGGCCATCTGAAATTAAATGTCTGGGTAGCATGAAACTGAGGAGTACTGCCAGAGGACAGCAAATTTGAGGTGTAGTTTTTTATGTATTGCTTTTACTTTCATAGTAAAAGTACAGGTTATGTGTGTTTCTAGTTTTTGGAAAACCTCATCCCGCCATTTTTTCACTATTTCCCCATCATTAGTTCCCTGTTCATCCATCACTTTTCTCTTATGGTATCTGTGGAAGATCTCCCATGCAAGGATGGGAATATAATGTGTGTCCATAGAATGAATAGTACATTGGGCCCTCTGCTACTTTTTAAAACTTGTGTATTGCAAATGTCAAAAGAAATCAGAGATTGTGTTGCTTCAGGGTTACGTCAGCGATTTCAGTGGAAGTCGGAGAAATGCATTAATGAATGATGCTATAAGATTTTAAGTGTATCTCTGGAAACACTAGGGAAGCAAGTCTATACCTAACACTTTTTGAAGTGCTCGAAATTCCCTTGGGCTGTGATGAAAAAGCAATAGCATGGTTCCCCTTCCTTCATCTTTTCTTGAAGGAGATGTGAGAGCATCTGGCACTTTCATATATGTGCGAGGCCATTGCCTGAGCTGTTTGTCTGCCTCTGCAGTCAGATAGTGCTGATGAAATCTGGCCCTGCACATATAAATAGTCTAAGTGCAAGCAAGCACAGCCATAGTGCTTTATGAGTTGTCGGGACTTCTGCAGTCTGGTATTTTACCACACTGCTCTTCTGAGGTTTATTTGCCATCCTATTCCCCCTTACTTACTTACATGCATCCAAATGCTACGCAATTTAAAAATACCTGACTTTATCCAGCTATCACTGGTCTGGGCTTTCTTTTTTTAATTGCATTTGAACCTGTTAATCTGTTTACACGTGTTGTTCTGGAAAATGATGATACCTGAAAAGTATAAGTGCTAACTTCAGTGCTCACAGCGTGCTTTAAGTCTTGTCTATGCTGGTACATACAATACGGTAATGGTTACTGCCTTAACCACATTAAAATGCCATTCAAGTTCTCTGTTACATTATGCTTGTGGTTTTTTGCTAAAAATGGATTTACACGACTTTTTTTTTCCCCTCCTTTTTTTTTTTTTTTTTTTTAGCCCAGTGCCTTTTAATCAAAAGGAGAGGTTTTATGGTTCTCTAAATGGAAGGCAGCTGAGAGTAAACCTCAAGTTCTGATTTAAAATACTCATTTACTATACTAGAGATGAGAACTGAGGACTTCATGTCTTTCCCAAATGCTAAATGAGATTTTGTTATTGTTAGGAACAGGTTTCTCTTCCATATGTTTATGCCTATATAAAATAGTTATTTTTTCCTTTACTTCTTATGTGTTGATAAATCCCTGTTCTCTGGAATCGCTTGTTTAATAATAAAACACATGCTGGAAATAAATATGTCCGTGAAGCAGCCTATGCTTGAATGCAATCTTTTTTTTTTTTAATCATAAAATTCTTTTAAAGTATTCCCAATAAACTTTCTTGGATTTACTGAGAATTTGATGTTTTCATTCTTAAGAAATAGTTTTAAATTTTTAGGAGCAGCTCTGAGTGTGCATAAACTACCACTTCAAGCATAATCTTGAGATTGAATCTTTGGCTCCGCAGTGCAGTTATTACTCTTCAGACCATGCCAGGTGAAGTAATAATACTTTACTTGCTGAGGAGCCAGCATACTAGGTGGGTCCTTAGTTCCCCTAGGCAACTCAATCATCCAGCTCTGGGAGGTTATGGTCAATATGCAAATAAATTTAGTTAATAAGTCATTTTAAAGCTATGGTTTGCTTGTATATGGAAACACAACAGTCATTACGAAGTTTGCTTGGAATGAGTGACCTTATTTTGAAGAGGTCTTTGTTCAGTATGCATTTTTGTTAGTGACTCAGTGCTGAATCAGCTTCCTTATCAAAGATGGAAATCAGTCAGGGTAGGTCCCACTACAGCAGGAATCCCATGGTGATCTTTTGGGAGCAAAGGACACAGTACTATAAATACCACCTTGATTTAGTGATAAATAATCATGTTTTAAATGGATTTCTCTTTTCTGTCAGGCAGGCCAGTTATTGAATAATGGCAGGACTTTATTAAGATCGTAACTTCAAGACATCTGGGAATAAAATTTTCTTTCATTGCTTTGTAAGGATGAGTATTAGGAATTTTCTTTGTAGTACAAAGTAGCTACCTTGTAACAACTGCAATGTAAATTTCAGGTTTGGGGTTTTTTTTTGTTGGGGGTTTGGGTTTTTTTTGTTTTGGTTTGGTTTTGGGGGTTTTTGTTTGTTTGATTTTGGGGTTCTTTCATTTTGCCTGGCCCAATCAAAATCTTGCTCTAGGTATATGTGTGTGCATAAACTGATATGTCAAAGGATCAGAAGGATATCAGAAAAGAGGGGGTTACCGGAGGCCTTGATTTACAGTGGCATCGTTACTTTTTTGTGACAGCACTGAACACATTTACTTGTGTTTTATGAGATTTTGTAAATTAAATTAAACACTTGTCAAAATAAACAGAATTTATTTTGCGCTGCTTGTTTTTTTGCAGGTTACTGTAATTTTATAAAGTCTGTATTGCCATTGTAGTCATCGAAGAAAATTGGTAGGTAGGTTGTGCATGTGGCCTCTAATCCATTTATCTGATTTTAAATATATGACGACCAGTCGTACTTGAATAGCTTGTGTGCTGATTCTGTAAATTGCAGATACAGTAGCATCTTTGAGAAATTGTGAGCATGTTGGTGTCTAGACCACTAAGGGTTTTTGTCTTTCCTCATGGAATGGATAGGAGAGTTTTGAAGGACAATTTTTTGATTCCTGAAATATTAATCATATTAAAGCACTTCTTTTAACCAGTGGGTCCAGATGTGGGGTTAAATTCCTTTTGTCTTTTCCTAAATTGTCAGTTTTGCCATGTAGAAAAAGAAGGCAATTCAGGCACTGTAACAAAGTTAAACTATTGTAGAATGACTAATCATTTAATTACACAAGAAGCCATTTTTCATGCTTGTTACAAAAATCATAAGATTGCACTAATAGAAGGACATTTTTTTGTAGGGTAAACTACTTACATTTTAAGAGGCGAAATCAGTCTTGATTATATTCTCCAGTCTTCAGTTCTGAATGTTGATTTCGGTGAGCTGTTTTGAATTACTGTTGATCTGATCATCTGGGTCTGTAATTGAAATAGAAGTGGTCTGTAATTCTTAGGCGTGGCATACCAAAAGTTTATAAGTAGGTTGCCCTGCGGTAGGGTGTAGTTTGGGACAGCGTATGTTAATGCTGCAAAATTACAGGCCGTGTGAAGCTTACTTGTTTCCAATAATGTGCAAACTCCCAAGACACATGTGTTTAAGGAGTTACAAATAGCGGTGCGCAGAACTGTAAGGCTGTTAGAGACAACGGTTACACTGGGAAGGAGGCATTTCTTCAGCTAGGATATGTACATGCCCATGAAAGGCAAATGATTTAAATAAATATTAAAACTATATATGTCTGAAACCATTTTAAGGAGTTTTGATAGTCATAGTGTCGTTATGAAGTTAATTTTGAACAAAACATTTGCAAGGAGTGACTGCAATTCCTACAAACGAATTTTGTACCGAAGGGCCACTTACTTATGTTTAGTAGATGTCCTCATTCGTTCTTCTTGGTGTGCTGATCTCTTTACATACAGTAGAGCATGTAGTGTTGAAGAACAAGACCATTCCCTTAAATATGATGGTTTTATTAGAATATTATTGTTTTACTCCCATCTTTGGATCTAAAATTGTAATTTCTTGAAGAATTTTGAAGGCATTTTCTTGGCTAGCAGGAACTATTATGGTCCTCCCTGCTGCTGATATGGGAAAGTGGCATCTTTCTTTGTGTTGCTGAATAAGGTGCCTGGACAAAAAGGTGAATGCTGGTGTTTCCAGAGGAACCTGCTCCGTGCATTCTGCCTAGGTCTCAGTCTCTGGTTTCCAGGGCTTTATTCTTTTGTTGATATAGTGGCTGTATTGTAAAGGGTAGAGGAGAGTTATTAAATGGGTTCATGTGAAAAGTGGATTTTACTTCTGGTTCTTACTGAAGTGTTCTTTCCTTTTAAAGATGACAATGCAATTCTCACCAAGTTCAAGCCGTCGCGGTCAGAAGGTATTGTACTAACCGGCATTATGCATTCCTCCCTTTTGTGTGTGTCCTCTCTCCTTCTTTTTCTGCTGAGAGCCTCTTGGAAATCAGACTTAAGTTTATATGAGTCGTTGATATCACATATAAGCCAGGCTTTTTTGCGATGTGATTGGCAAGTCAGTTCTTCACTATCTGTGGGCAGCTCTCTTTGTTAAGAACTAATTGGGCATCTCCGTTCCTGGTGCTTGTTGCAGTTTTGGGTTGTGGCTCCTTCACACCTTCCTACATGACTAGGATGTGCCTTTCTTGTACTGCTCCTGGTCAGGAACCTGTTGATGTGTTTTGCGAAGTGTGAACGTATTAAGCGTGTTGTACTTCTCAGTTAATGCGTGTTTTGCATTCTCTTTTTGCCTTCTTGTGTGCTGCTCTAGGGTTATTCAGTTTTATTTCCCTGGATCAGTGATACCAAGAGGATTTCCTTTGACAAGTTGCCTAAGTAATCAGCTATGGTACTGGGAGAGCATTTAAAACATAAGACTCTGAATCGTGCTTGTTCCTGAGGTTAAACTTTCACAACTACAGAAAGCATAATCAGAAAAAACGACCACCAAGGCTGTTGTCGTAGGCTGTGGAATCGGTTCAAGTCCTCTCAGCAGCGTAGGCAAATTGAATGTTACTGCTCCAGGGACAAGGTGCCAGGCTGCTCCTGCCACGGAGGGTTGTGTGGTGAAACGTTTGGGCTTTCTGCTCCTGGGCCCCGGGCTCGCTACCTTTGGCCAAAGCTGCAGCAGGCACCTGCTTGCCGGGACCGTAGGCAGTGCAGGTACAGAAAATACTGTACAGTACAAAGGTGCTGCCTTTCGTTCATCAGGCCGCGGTCTGCGGTCCTGGGCAGCTGCTGGGTTTGCCTAAGCTTAGAGCCAGCCCTGTATGAAGGTAGAGCTTCTCCTTAGGAGTATTCTTGCAGAAACAGTTTCTCACGTAAGTTAGTCTGAATCTTTTGATAGTTGTTTTTGGAGTCAAGGCTTCTGTGTTCTTGCTACGACATTCTCCTGTTATGTGCTGTTTGTTTCTCTGGCATGTTGAACATGTGTGCTGTGTTGGGAGGTGAACTGAATTCAGGTCTGTGCTGAAGCTGTTCCTGTAAACCTTGTCTGTGTTTGGTGTTCTCTCTTACAGCATAGTCCCTGCAGCATTTATGATATATCTGGGTAGGAAGAATGATCCCAAATTATTGACTTTCACGCTAACTTTTTAGAGATGATTCAGTGCTGGTCTCCACACTTGTATCAGCATATGGAAGCACCTTTCTGCAAGTGCATAAGTAAAACTTAAGTGTTCAGATTGTATCTACTAATACAGATTTTGCAGACGTAGTTTGATTTAGCAGAATGGCATGTGACAACTTTAAATGTCTTAGCATTCAGAAACTTCTTCATTATATGTATATACCATTATATACCGTTGCCCAGTTTCTCATCACATGTACAGTTATAAAGTACAGAGACCATTTTCTGTAAGTGAATTTAGACATAGAAAAAACTTAGAGGAAACAAAGTGCTCTGAAGCTGTACTTCAGTAGCTTATTATACATTTTTCAAAGAATTAATTTATGTCCTGCCTGGATGCAATTTTGACACCAAATATTTGCAGGTTACCAAAAAAAAAAGTACTTTTGTTTTATCGGTAGGAATAATCTAACTGTAGTTGTCTTGACAGTGGTTCAGTCTAAGATGTGCTAGTCAGTCTGTCCAGTCGAAGCTATACCCAGCAATACTTCCTTGGTGGAGAAAGGAGTATGATGCATCTTTGTTTTGGAAGAAAGAGGCAGCATTATTAGATGCCTGCTCTAGATTGTGATGAGCTGTTTTCAAAACTGCTTGTGCTTTTCCATTGGTGGTGGACTTATTTAGATGCCTCATTTAGGAGACTGGTCTGTCTCCAAAGTTACCAAAACTTCTTGGAGCAGGATCCTAGCTTAGGGGCTCTGAATTGCTCTCCAGAGCCACAAACCCAGCCAACGTCTCAGTATGATTTAGGGATCTGAAGATGCTCAATGTGATTTTTTGCTATAATGGTAACATTTAAGTGACAGTGTCCTTGGTGAACTGACTATATTTGCAGGAAAGTCACGCTGGAGTTCAATACTGTTGTTAAGATGAAGGTGTTTTTTTTCTGTGGGGTTTTGTTTTGTTTTTTTAAACAAGAAGAAGCTTGGTAATTTAAGTTGACATTACTATTCTTGATCCTGTCATTGTGTCTCCATTATGTGGGCATCTAATCTTGAGGTTATGCACCATTAATCCCTTAGCAACAAAAAAACCTAATTCAATTTCTAGCACGCAACCCCAGAGATAATTGAACTTTCATAACTGAGGCAGCTAAGCTCCAGGTGTGAGACTCTCAGACAGTAAGCTGGCAGACATTTGAGACAGGAGAGATATGTGATGCTGGCAGATTTTTGTTTATGTCAGTTAAAAGTATATCTCTGTGAGTGCAATGTTACAACCAGGTAGTACACACGGAGTATATTGTCTCACAGCATTTTTTCCCCTTCACAGAACCATTCTCAGAGATTTTATGTGGCTCAGTATTATTTTCCAGCTTTTGCTTTTGCTCGTTCATAGTTCTGTGGCTTCAAGATGCACACCATTTTCAGATACAATAGTATTTCAAAATAAGGAATGTATTTATGCAAATCTATCTTTCTTTCAATGTTCCTTAGGGGAAGAATGCAATGGACCTTTATGTGAGACTATTTCAACTGCAGGATCGGAAGTCCCAAGCAGCTCTGAGGTAAGGTACAGTACTGACAGTGTTAACATACTACTGGTAGGAAGGAAGAGGAACTGTTGCTGTGAAAGATAGAATTAGTTTTAAAAATAATATTTCTTTTAGATTGTCTTATACGTCCTTTTTTTATCCATGTAAACATTTTCTTCCTCTAGTGCTTGGAAGGAGCAAAACCATGAATGTAACACTGATACTCACTGAGTCTTACAAGAGATGTAGCAGTGTACAGAACAGTGGGCTTAACAGTGTTTCCAGGATCAGTCTTGAAGTGAGAATCACACAATCATTTAATGTTTTGGCAATTGGAAAAACATAATGCTTCTGCACAACCCTAATGCTTTGTTTTATGCTGCGTATCATATTGCTGGTTCTAGGAACTTTTTGACAGTGCAGTGAGATTTAAGTTATAAGAATACCTCTTCCTTGCAACATGTGCAATATGACAAGCATCATCAGCTATTCATTTTTTCACAGTACCTCATTTCTTAATATGTGCAGTACACAATATCTTAAATAGATAGCGGTGTGTGGTTATTATTCAGTTAAGAAACAGATTTTTAAAGATTACTGAAAATTCGCAGTCTTAAAATTAGTGTTTTATTCTAATTGCTATTGTCTGGTTTCTTTATTGTGGTTATTATATGCTTAGAGGAAGATATGAAGAGTTTTAGATAGGAAAAGTAATAGTTGCTCTGTCAAAGTAGAGTCTCATACTGGCCATGAGCACTCATCAGAAATGATGTCTATTGAATTGAGTGTTGGAAAACTGTAGCTGTTCTGCTGAACTTCTTAAGAGCAAAACATGTCCTCACCTACCTCTAAGAGGCAAATTTGGAGGTGGTCATGTGAAGACAGAACTCGGGAGTGCTTCGTAGATCACACAGATCTTTATCTTGCTAGTGGATGCAACCATATCATCTAAATGTTTTCATAAATCTACCAGTTCCATCTTAAAAATTATTAGTATGTTCACCCTGATACTTTCTGAATCTATTGGAGGAGTTGAGGTAATCTTTTTCTCCAGCAAAATTTTCCATGAACAGCCTTATCAAATATTTCACCGAAGCCTGGGCGGATAGGGTCTCCAATTACAGCTTATGACTCATCATACCATGATAAGCATCAGAGCCTGAAGCTGATTCTGAGTTCCTTCTGAGTGTCTCTGAGTAGATAGAGATGACCTGTGTCACCAAAGCTTGGAAGAATTCACTTCATGACTGAGGACGTAGGAAGAGGCAGGAAGCATGGGAGAAAGGGTGCAACATGTGTCTTACATATGTGGAGACATGGGATTTGAACCTTGTTTGAAGGGAGAAAGATTCATGATGGGATGGGAAAGGAGGCTTTGATCTTCAGCACTTTCTTACCTGGGAGATAGCCTCCTTATGAAAAATATGTCTGGTTACCCTCTCAAAAATCTCTCGTTGGTAACTTCATGCTGCCTTTTTTCTTGTTTTTTACTTATGCGTGTTCCTTACATAATTGTTTTTCTTCATAATTTGTTCTTAAATATCACAAAGTATTGCCATATTAGGAATATTAGTCTGTAGTTGACTTGATGACTCAGGTGTTTTGTTTTGTTATTTTCCACTCTCCCTCTAAGAAGAGACAGCTTATTTGGCTTTAGATAGTTTGTTTCTCCAGATCAGCTGGTTATCTGATGTTTGCTTACATTTAAGCTAGTACTCTTCTGTGCTTTGCGTTACCCTACCCTGTCCCCTAATACAGTCTCATTTATCTGATTTTTGCTTTCTATGCATTAGCCAGACATAAAGTTACAGAGTTACTCTTAATCTTCTTACCCAGTTTCACACTCTCATCAGCCATGACAGGCTTAGTTCTTCATGATTAATGTCCTAGATATTCAGGTTAAGTTTATCCTTAAAGTTTTTCCATGAATTCATTCCAACAGTAAGATAGCCCTGCTTTTTTTTATATGATGTTAATCCTTTATGTGTTGTCACAACTTCAGTTTTCTTTTCTATAAACTGGAAGAACTTCTTTTCCCTCAGTTCTTTGCTAGGCTGCCTTTTGTCATCCTTGATGTATTCCCATAGGAATTGAGCAGGGTCATCTATCCCAGTACAAAAGACAAGCCATGGTTTCTCCTCTTTTCACCAAGACCCTTCTGAGCTCAGGTCAACATGCTTTATTCTTGTTTTGACAGATAGCGCATTTCTCTATTTTATGATTTTACTCCAGTGATAGGTTGGCAATTTTCTTGTTACTTAGCCATGTACTTAACTTTGTTTTAAGACTTCCTAGTGTTCATGTTTTCAAACTGCAGGAACAATTTAAGTCAAGTAATTTTAAAACAAATGAAATTAATTCATAAAAAGACCATTGGGGAAGAGTTAAATGAATTTACATTCAGGTCACAGCTTCATTATGCTCAGGCTGTCTTTTCTTTTGGAGGAGAAGAAATGTAACATACAGTAACAGTATGCTTCTGCTCAGCAGTGGGGAGGAAAAGCTAAGGCCTTATCGTCGATTGAGCAACAGAGGAGGGAACAAAAGAAATCTAGATTCAAATATGGAGAGCAGAAAACATTACCTATCTGTAATTCAGTGGTATTTTTTTTTCTTTTGTAATCTGTAAAGAATTATGTGATTTGGGCATAAGGAATGATGCAAGTAGAACAACAACTAAGGTGAAAAACAGTCTGTAGTGAAGCCTGGCAACACATACAAAAGTTGGATGAAGTCAAGGACTCAGAAAGTAATTGAGTCTCCAATCCATGGTGCATTTGGTCCTTCTACATGATTCTGCATTTCTGCTGCAGTCCACTGCTTCTTGCCTATATTACCATGTTTTTTCTTTTTTTTTTTTTTTTTAATCTGCTTCTTGTTGAGTCTCCTTATTTTTCTTCTTCTTTTAATGTCCCACAAGGACAAAAGAAACAAGATTGCTTGGAGTTCAACAGCTTTTCTTATTACAAGCCTTACAGCATGAATCATTTCTAGATGCTTTGTCATGCAGAGAGGCAAGGAGATGTTTTCAGCAAACAGCAGACTGGAGATGAGGGAAAAAAAAAGGATATGATAGGGATACTTTCAGGTAGGCATTGCTATGGGGACTGCTTCAAATTAGGTCATTGTTAAGTCAGTAATTCAGAGACAGCCACTTCTGTTAGGGATAGGCAACTGTCCTAATTGAGTCCCTATGTAGAATATACCTGAATCAGCCTTAATGGAGTTCCTGTTCCAAGAAATACATAAATGCCTCCGGAAGTCCTTTCAAGCAAATTGGAAAATGATAGAATAAAACCTGAGAATCAGTTTTTCCGACGTGCTTTATATTTATGAATAAAGAGCGCTAGAAACATATAATGGCACGATTCTGTTTTGATAGCACAGTGCATTTCTGTTCAGTGATTATAATTGGTTGTTCAAATTACAGAGTAAATGAGGTTGAGGCCCACTGACAAAATAGAGTTCCTATTCTTAAGAGGAAGGAAGGTCAGTTAAATAATTCAAGATTGGAGGAAAGCTAAAGTTGGAATTTGTATTAAATTTCATGAGAGTTAAATGTGAGGCCTTTCAAGTGGGATAATTGTAAAATTAGTACAGATTTTGTGGAAGATTGAATCATTAATTTGTAGTTTATCGACATCTGTAAGAGGTGTATACAGAGGACTATTTGCGTCTGCTGTTCCAATTAAGAAGTACAAAGTAACTTAAAATGTATGCTTCGTATGTATGTAGACCCTGAGTTTCTCAGTTATATATGAAATTTTCACCTTTTCTGTTAATTTCACACTAGTGAAATACTCACTAAAAATTCCTGTTAAGCAGGATTTTCCATATTGTAACTTGTTTGTGAGAAAATCTGCGAACAAGCTGTCTTTATTTAAGCCAGGTTAGCAGAATTAAATTGGCAGAGCTCCCTCAAATGTATTAAAGCAATGCATTTTACCAAAATTAGGGGTGTGACAAACATTTTTTTTTTGAGAGCAGCAGGTGCTGCAAGTGTTCCAAATGAAATATTGTTTTTTTCTGAAGAAACACCATCATAATGTACATTACTTTTCATGCTTGTTCATTTTTCAATTCAGATCGGTGTGGTTTCAAGTAGAGAGAAACATAAAATACCACTGTTAATACTGTGAAGACAGACCAAAGCAGTTTCAAAATCTAGAAGGAAATACAAGAAGAGTTCTTTCAAGTGTGACTACAAAACACCATCTGAGCGGTATTTTGGGGAGAGAGTAAGCGCATTAAAACTTTGAGTCGATTGCAAAGTAGGAAGGAGCAGCCCAGCACTCTTGCCACCACTGCTAACCTTCTTTATTCTTGGTTTTTGTCTGAACAAAGTTGGACTATTTGAGTGTTTCTGAAAACACTGGTTGGTTCTTGTTTTGGGGGTCATGTGTTATCAAGATTGGTGCCACTTTGTGCTGTCCATAGACTTTGGCATATCATGAAAATTGAGGTCTCTCTGTAAGAGTTCTTACACTTTAAATGTACAGTAGAAGGTTTCATCACCAGCTTTATAGTATTTAACCCCCATGACTTGAGCTAATTAATTTCAAGCAGTTGTACCGAGAGCAGGGTAAGTTCCTTAGATTAACAGGAAAGCATTTCACAAAATTCATAGGAACGTACAGAGGACTCTGCCAGCTGCGTGTCTTCATCGCACAGTTTAGCGTTTCACTAAGCGTATTAAAAATTTATCTCGGAGTGAAGCAGAGTGGGCATCACGTGAGGACCAGCGGGTGGCTAAAACCTGTATTTACATCTAATTGTGGAGGAGGCAGGAAGCTTTGGGGAGGAGGAGCATGGGATGGAGGGGGAAGAAAAGCAGCTGGAAGGGCACCAGTTTGGCCCGGGGGGGCGGGTGTGCAATGGAGGGGTCAGGAGCCATAGGGCAGCGATGAAAAGCAGGGCTGCACTTTCATTGATGTCAAATTTGTACAGTACTTATAGGGCAGAGATTTTCAGTGTATAATTGGAGAGAAACTTTCTGCTTATGAGTCTCGGGTCTTAGTTCTCTACCAATAGTGCAGATTTTTCCAGTAGCATCAATGACGTGAGAATTAGACTGCTAAACCCAGTTCAGACTATCTCGGAGTAAGAGCACAGTGCAGCTGTTTATATTTGCGCTGTTTCTCATGTGGATTCCGTGCCAAAAACCAGGTGGATCTGTCCGTGTTTATTTGACTGAATTCCAAAAAGGACATTTTTATCTTACTTAGATAAGCAAATACTCAAGAGATGGCATCATTAAGAAAGAATGTAAAGTTGTGTGTACGTATTACTTGCAATAGAAACAGGAACAAAAATAGCGTGTTTGTTTCACAAAATTATAGGAATGGACCTGAATGACTTCTGTCAAGTGAAATTGTAATAAAAGTGAAAAATACTCATTTCTAATTCAAAAAAATCCTACAGTACTTTATGAAAATTGGATTTTGGGAAATACACTTTTTGAAATATTACAACTCTAAACCAATAAATGATGATACGATAATGAAATGAAGTTAGTATTCTGCTTCTGTTGAAAGTTAATTTTATTCCATAGAGAGCTATCATATTTTCATAATGCGCTCGCACTATTTGCTTGCACTGTTTAAACCTGGCTGTGATTTGTTTTCAGAAGAAAAACGAGTGTGAGAAATTACTGACTAACAGAATTAGATACTGCAAAACAGCTTAGGTATTGCAGACTATTATTCATTCTGATAGCGGAGCCTGGTCTCAAAATCCTTCGCTCATGCGATCACACGGTTGTGGTCCAGGACCCCAGAGAGCTTAATGACGTGTCTTAGTGGGATAGCTGTGCTCCGCAGAGTCCTCTGCTGCTGGTATTCCTGTCAGCCCTCTGTGGAGTCCGGCCAGAGGACATTGCAACACCCTCCAGGCCCTCGTGCAGGAAAATAATGAGCACCCAGATCTTGTACAATTAAAATCAGGGTAGGGACTCGCCAGGCGTGGATCATAACTGGAAGCTGGGAAGCCCTCACTGGTCTCATTAGGCGTAACGACTGCAATTACTGATACCAATTTGCCTTGTCTACACTAGGAGATTAATGATTTGTCTCCTTGCGGTTTTTTTGGTTCAGTGTACGTGGTATAATTTCAGTTTGTGTTCAAAAAAATAGCTAAGAAAGGGGCGTCACATTTGTTCTTAATGCAAGCACAGCAGTCTATGCTGTGTACATTTTCTCTCTTTTGATACATTGCTAATATATAGATTTAGGCTCCTTCTGAGGAATGATTTCCAACATCGTTCTACCGTCCTCGGCTGTCTTAACATCA
>JAVJGG010000021.1:24562520-24582024 GCA_035590195.1 Aviceda cuculoides | reverse complement strand
ACTAGTCTTTCCAGTACACATCTCCATAGTTTGTTCTCAAAAAAAAAAAAAACAACACCCCCCCCACAAAACCCCAAACAAACCAAAAAAGACTTAATTCTCATGTAATCACATTATTCTGAAAGATAAGGCTTTCTGAAGAAAACTAATTATATGGAAGCTTATGACAAAATCATGATCAAAACTAAAGATCTGTGAAGTAAAGAAAGCTTCTTATCTATACCTTGTCATATTAAAGTGTTTCATAATTAAAAATTATAATTTCCTTTGAACAAAACTGCACGATTGGGCTGTTCAAAAAATTGCTTACTGCTTACATTCTTTTATGAAGGAAATACTGTTTTCATTAAGGACTTATGCTGCCTATATGCAAATACGATCTGGTGTAGAACACAGCTCCTGCATCATATTCTTGTTACCTTAAAAAAGCAAAAATGTCTGTCATCATCTCTGATGCTTTTCCCATCTTAAGCATCTCAGAGTCTGCTTTCCTCAGCTAGCCACATTTGGCAGATTTGCCTAGGAGACCAAGGATTATATTATAGCTGGTACCGTGGGTTTATATGAAGGCATACTTTTTCAAACCCACATTGACTCTGTGTCAGGCTGTAATCCTAGCTGTGTTCCTCCTTCTACCATAAAGCAAAATACATTTTAATAAAGAAGGAAGAGACCAATCAGTGTAGAGAGAAGAAAAAGATACCCATGCAAAATATGCAAAAGCAACTCTTAAAATAAACTTTTCCATTAGTCATACTCAAATAACATGAGGGAAGAAATGGAGACTATTTATGTAATGTTTCAAGTGGGAAGGAAAATGAGCCAGATGCTTAGTCTAGTCACTCATTCATATTGTGTGCAGCAATTTCCTTCTCATTGGTTTATAGATCATTAGGGGCTGGCAGGAATCTTTGCCAGACCAGAGGCCATGTACATGCGTGTCATTATTGACTGAAGGATTGACATGAGGAAGAACCCAAGAGCTAGTAGCTGATACTAATTTCCTCTTTGAGGTAAAAATGCACTTAGCTAGGAAGCAACATCTCTCTCTTACAAAAGAGTAGAACGTCTGCATCAAGTTTCGTGAGATTTAATTCTGTATTTGTCTGTTACTTGCAAAAGAGTTGATGGCCCCATGGAAGAAGGCGTTTGGTCTGTGGCTCTCTTGGTTAGCTCTGCCATCACAGAACAGACAGGCATGAAAATATCAGTGTTATGGTGTGTGAGTTTTTACATGGTTCTTAGGGAATCTGCTAAGAAAATTAAATTTGCCGTATAGTTTTGTCCAGCATAGACCTTTATAACATGAACATGCCCATAAATTAATGCATACTTCTTAGCACAGAAGTACTGTGCTGTTGTCTTTGTGGGAGCAAGATTTAAATAGTGATGCACCGCAGCCTTTGGAATTTGTCTGACATACTGTACTTGCTGTTGTACAGTCATCACAGGAAAGAAATGTGAATTTCTGTAGTACGATGATACAGCAAAATGTAACAGCTAAGAATAGAAGTATTCATGGGAAGAGAATAACGGTTGTGACAAACGGGTTTGTTTCCTTGTCTCAAGGAAACAGCTTTATTCTACATTTCTAAGAAGGAGATGAATAACTTCTTTGTGTGTTTTAACACAGGCAGGATACAGATGTAAGAGACAGTCTGTTCATCTTCTCTAGCTTCATGCAGAATAAATACATTAACTTCTTTGATGTTCCCCAGAAACTTTGCAGCTTGAACTCTGTATTGAACTTGCCTTCTATAAGCTACGTGAATAAATCCTAACCACAAACTCTCTCTAAAGAGAAATAGGATTACATTTTTTTGAGACAATACTTTATATTTTTCCTCAAAGCCTCTAGCAGATAAGTGGAAATATTTTACCGATATATGAAATGCATGTGAACACAGAAAAATAAACATAATTTCTAAAAGTCTCTAACAAATTATTTAGGTGTGACCAGGACATGATCTTTATTTGTCCATAAGTGTATTTCTTCACAAGAAACTCCAGAGCATTAGGACTCTGAGATCTCTGCGCAAAGTAACTTCTTCCTATATTTACTGGAAGCAAAGCCATCCTGTCCCCAGTGGGGCATGGAGATAGGGAAAGAAATTTTATCTAGTCCTTTCCCACTTCTCATCATCTCAGATAGAAACTTCTGCTTTCTCACAGGCACCAGATAGCCCAAAGTTAGGGAGCCAGGGGCAGCAAAAACTCAGATGCTTGTTGTTCGTGCTGCCCTGTTAGGCTGCCAACTGGGAGAAGCTGCGTCCCCAGCTCTGCAGGAGCAGCGGAAAACTGGGCTCGAGCCACACCGGGCACCTCTCCTTGCTGCTTTGGAGAAGCCTGGCTGGTCCGTGCAGAGGGAAGGTATTTGCCATCTCTCGTGCCGTGGGGGGCGTGCAGAGCACCCTCCCAAGCCGTGGGAGCAGTCGCTGCGGGGCTGCGGTGGGGCCAGTTCTCTCACTCGTCTCCTCAGCCTCCTGCTCTCACGGCTGCAGGCGGATGAGACAACAAGGGGCTTTTCCTAAACAGGCTCCATCTCGCCTGAAACGTTCTCGCCAGCGAGCTGCGTGGGCAGCCTGAGCTCAGACGGAGCCCATCTGCGTTAGTCCTGTGCAGTGAATTGTGTTTTCTCAGGGTACAGCTAAGGGCAGAGTTCTTGTACGCTTTACAGTACATGTGATAGTTCCTAAAGGCCACATTTATTTCCCAATATCCTACACGTGACTGCAGTTAAAAGTAAGCCTGAGCATCCTGATACGTAAAAGGCTTTTCTCAGCTTGGTGCCCCCTCCCTAAAGGAAAGAGAAAAGCAAGGAAGAGGAATTTGATTAAGGAATAGTATGTTGTAAACTTAAAATTATTTTATTCTCCGATTTATTGATTGTCATCACTAGCAGTAACAGCATTGTTATCAAGAAACAGGCTTATAACAGTTTTCTATATTCCTTAGGTACCTAATCATGCAGTGTTGCATCTGCATTGGGCGTATTAGTACCGCTGGACTTTGGATCTTGCTGATCTTGCTTTGTTAATCTTACCGGGATGGTTCATTACAGCCAAGCATACGTTAGATGGTAAAGTTACTCTGTCTAAGTATGTGGGATACCCACACCGGTGTTTGGAGAGGTGAATGCTCTACTGGTCTCTCTCCTATATAGGTCACAGTGACCTCAGAAAATGTGGTTTCAGTCTTTTACAGATGCTGCGGAGAGGCTTGAGAACTGTACTTAAAACATGAGGAAGCCCACCGCTGCTGGTCTTCTGTAATGTGATTACTTATGTTGCTTCCCCCTGTCACTGCAGAGTGGCATCTATAGCAGAGTCACAAATATATGCACCAGGTCTAGCTTTTTAGGTTTGGGACAGTAAGCTTAAAATTCTTACAAGTACATATTAAAACAAAACAGCACTGGTCCGAGGGTACGTGTTGTCCATTTTAAGCCTTTGATGGCAACATGAAGAAATCCAGTATTTGGCAAGAAGAGGGGGAGCATTGTTTTGGTTTTTTGGTTTTTTTTGCAGCGGATTGATTTCCTTTTGAAGATGGTTGTTTCAAATGACTGAAAAGTTCAGTACATTCATGTGGGTTTTGGAGAAGGTGGCTTATGGGAAGAGAGCAAGGTGGTAAAAAGAGTGTAATTTCTATTAGAGCACTGCAATTTATCGCACTAAGTGTATAGTAAGGGAAGATCACTAAGATGGGGCCAGACCCTTTGGCTCTGTCTGTTATTAAGCTGCACAGCTGGAGGAGGAGCTGGCTGGTGTCTCTGGTGGCAGAGAACCCTGTGAGCTGACTCGCTTGGCTCTTTTCCAGCATTTGCTGGGGAAAAGAAGGCATGCCAGTGTGCTTTGTTTGGAGAAAATGTAATCCAGAATAGCGCATAGCTTTGGATACCAGGCTTGAATGTCAGCTTTTATATAGCACTTTCAAATGTAATCATAAATCACCTTTTAATTGTATTGTTCTCTACTAGATCAGCAAGTCAGCAAATGAGTTCTCTGGTGAGTTTATACAGGTGCATGTAGGCAGGTTTTTGAGATAAATTAATTAAAAAATAGTGCATTTGCCCCCAGCGTGTGCTAGAACTCGGGAATTATCATATTTGTAAGTTTATCTAGGTCAGTATCTGATTTAATATCTAATAATATTTGATAAAATCAGATGTGACAGATAAAAATGCAAGGCCACTAACAGAGGAAAACGTATCAATACATCTTAACATAGATTTGAGGGCTGTTAAAGCTATTCTTTGTATTCATTTCTCTGAGTAGTTTATGCAAACTGAAATGCAAATAGGGTAGCCTGCTTCTCTCAGATATGCAGGAAAAGGAAATTGGCTGAAAACTATGGTGTTCTGGGTTTTTTTAAGTGTGTTTAAAAAATGTCATTTAATACCTTTCAATAGAGAAAACATCACACAGCATTGCAGGTTTTAGCTAGAAATAAATTGGCAGTCTAGCTAGTGCGTTCTGAAGAGGCTAGGGTGCAGTATTTAGCTTAACTTGTAGTTATCCTGGCAGTTCTTCAGCAAGGTTTATGTAATTAAGAGGAAATTAATTCAGTCTCTCAATAGGAGCAAAAATTCTACAGAGAAGGAGGGGAAGAAAATGTTCTTACCTAAAGACACCACCTAGGAATTACTTGGCAAAATACAGACTTCAAGAAAAGTCTCAAACTCAGAGGTCATGCAGCCATCCTGCACTGCCACAGGCAGGTTTGTTTTATTTCTGCATGAAGTCCACACTGACTTTATGCAAGCTACGTATATGTAAGCTTACACGTGATGATTTGTTAGTCTTATCTAGTTTTACAGTTATGTTGTTTGTGAAGCATACTGTTTGAATTGTCTGTAATCAGTACTTGAACATCCGTATCAAGCTTGATAGTTAAACTGGTAAATAGATGTATAGACTATAAACGATCAGTCTTCCACGCGCTTCCAGAATTTTTCTTTTCATCTACTTCTAACATTCTCTTAGAAATATAGCTAAACTTGAACAATAACACACCGCACACACCACCCTCCCGAAGAGCCAAAAATGCTGAAGACGCATGACTTCATTTACTTGTCTGGTTAACGAGGTTGCACAGTTTTTGAGCCTGTTCCTAACAAATAGGTTTCCTGTTGCTAGTCAGTGCAATTCCTGATGTGTTGCAATCGCTAGGCTGGCCTTCACTCAGAAGTGGCCTGGTATGCATCAGCTGGTTTTTTGTCTGTTGGTCTGCTTTCTTTTACAAAGGTCACACAGCATTAAGGGGTTGTTATCAGGGCAGTGAGGAGGAGTGAAACGCAGTGAAGTCATCAGTGAGTGATCAGTTAATTGCTAACTTCATCAGTTAATAAAGTGTGTTTATTTCTCTTCAGGAAAGAAGAAAAGAATTTGAGAGCAATCTGCAAAAAGCTGGTTTGGAACTAGAAACAGAAGACAAGAAGGTAAAAAGAAAAAAAAAGAGAGAAAAATTAGGACCAAAGAAATAGACCTGCAAATTATAAATTAATATATACCACTTCGTTTCTTTGAGAAATTTTTAAATTATTCTAGCGGATTTCAGTGGAGTGTGACTAATTTAGGTGAAACAAGCTTAATGTGTTTATTTGCGTTATTTTTCCAGATACGTTCACAAGAATTGTAGAAGCAAAGTAATTTTGATTCAGGAGGAAGCGATGGCTTTTGATTTCATAACAAAAAGAAATCAGTTCCAAAATATCTGTAACTTCATTTAAACCCCATGTAAATGGGAAGTATGCTTACGGCTAGATTTAATGCCACCTAACAACTAGTAACATGTTTGGAAGTTAGTGAATGGATTAGCATATGTCCACTGCACGTTGTAATTATGAGGAAGGACCCTGATGTAACAACTTGAGGTTGTTTGAGTAGTGTTACTCTTTTTTTTAAGAACTTGAGAACCCGGGATGCTGATTTATTCAATCAGCATGCTTTTTTCTGCCAGAGACTGAGCGGAGGAAAATAACTCTTGATGAAGTTCAGACTCTGTAACAGCTGTAGGTGGGGATTCATTGAGCAACGTGCTAAAAATACCTTCTGATTGCCATTTTCTCCTGTGTATGCAGAGGAACACTAGAACAACATATACTGTTGGGTGAGGTCTATGGTAAAGTTACCTTACCAGAGCTGCGAGGCTGTAACAGATCTTAGCTCTGGCTGGTAACTCCTTTTTGTAAGCCTTGTGTGCTCTACTCTGCTGTATGAAAGCTGCCACCTCCAGGAAAGAGAACAGCTTTACAGTCCAGCAGGGTGGCCTGCAGGAGCTGTGGGCTGCCAAGTGGCCGGCCCTGCGTAGCGAACCCTTGCGTTTCCAATGCACTCGGAGTGTAATGAGAGTATTCAGGCCTCGGTGTACAAGATTAATGTAGTCTGAAAAGCCTTTGTGAGCTTCTAGTAATGCAAAGATTATCCTTATGAACAACCAACCATTCGGATAAGCCTTTCAGTCAAAAAAAAAAAAAAATATATACACAAAAAGTCCCCCTATTGCCCCCTCTTTTTTTTTTTGTTAAACTTTCAAAAATATGTAAAAGGCAATAAATTTTGTATAAGAACGGTTCTCATAAATCTTGCAATAAAATACAGTTTAGTCTGATGTCTGATTTAACTTTCCTGGGGCAGGAATCAGAAGATGGCAAGATTTATTTTGTGAAGATCCATGCCCCATGGGAGGTTCTGATCACATATGCAGAAGTGCTGAACATTAAAGTTCCCATCAAGGAAAATGACATTCCCTCAATGGTGGAGAACCCCCTGGACTGTATGCTTGCACCGCTCAGGCTTCCTGAGAAGGTGATGCACCCCGAACCGGATTATTTCACAGCACCATTCAGCAAGGACAAGCAGGAGCTGTACCTCATTAATGACGAGAGCACTTTCTTCTCACCGTCCATGAGAAACAGAATAGTACGTATGTGAATTTGCCTGCTTCTATTTACATGTAGATGTACACGGTCCCGTTGGAAAATTCAGGCAGAGGAGGAGTATATAAATCTGTGGGTAAGTACAAGGAAGCCAAGGTGCCTGTGCATCTTTCTTAGAAATCTGGAATACTATTTGTTGGAATGGATCTTCTGGATGTCTACAAGGCAAGCGTACCCTCAGTGGTCTCATACGGGGTCAGGCCTTCTGAAGAAACACTTTTTGCTTTTGCGTATTGTTCCTGCAGGTTACACACAGTGCATAACCGTTATAGGTTTCTGTTAAATAGCCTTAAAGCAGGAAAGGTCTGAAATTCTTGTGTTTGAATCTCAGGTTAATTATATTCTTACACGTTGCCCATATGGAACAGAAGAAGGGAAGAAAAAATTTGGGATTAAGAGACTGCTAAATAATGGCACCTATTCAGCTGCATATCCTCTTCATGATGTAAGTATTTTAGCTTTCTGCTCCCTTGAGCATTTACCAGTGTTTTTACTCTTTTACCTACTGTGACATTTGCTGTTTCAAGCAGAAATGAAAATGTACTCAAGCCCTCCTATTTGTCCCAGTAATTGATTCTGTTTTATAATACACAAGACATATCTGCCAGGCCTGTTTGGCTTTTATGTGCTGAAATGATTCTTCCTATGGATGAGTTTCTAGCATATACTTATGTGTCAGTCACATAATTTGTAAGAGGCTTATTCCATAATATATTTCTGTGATGTCTATGTTAGAGATTATGTGGTAGTACATTACAAAGATTATAACAAGGAATGAATACCTACTGTAGATGCATACATTCAGCAGTGTGTATGTACAAGGTGTGTACATACATGTGCAGTAGTGCATACTACCTGTAGTTATATAAATACTCTTGGGATCATACCATGTTGGGACTGAAGAGTCCAGTCCAACCCTACAGTTCAGTGTGGAGTGGTCACTTGTCCATCTCCTGGTGAGCTTTGGTGAGCAACTGCAAATACTGGAGGTGTACTAAGGATGGTAAATACTGGTGTTTAGTTTTGCTGTAGGGTCAATTTTTAATACAACATGTGGATTTAGCCCTGAAGTCCCTTGGAGAAAACAAGACAGATAGGTTACCGTATTTTATGGAGTTTTTTATTTTTTTAAATGGCGTTTTGGGGTGGTGGTTTTTTTTTTCCTTCTGAATGTTGTGTTTAATTCATTCCTTAAATCTTAAATTCTCTCCTTGTTTTTAGTAGTTATTTCAGATTCGTCACAATGCTTTAGTGAACTTAAATTGCTTATTTATATCTGTGAACTCTACCACAAGATATTTTTAAATACTTTACACAGATTTATGTTTTTAAATGTTTTCAAATATTTATTCCTCCCTTAGAAACTGAAAAGAAATGGATGAATGGACATTCTTTAGGTTTTTAGGGGGAAAGTTTAGCTGATCAGAGTCTAGACTGTAGAAGACTAGTCTAGACTGGGAAGTACTTTATACTGTTGGGACTACCAAAAACACAGGTAATAAAAAGCAGTTGTACAAGAATCTCTTCTATACAAGTACAACCAACCTTAAATGCTAAGAAATCGTATGAAAAAATTCCAAAAATCATGAGACAGACCCACAAATCATTGTCTAAAAAATAACTATTTAACCTTTTAAAATATTTAAAAAATGCGAACTTTAGGTTGTTTAAACTTCTTGATTTCTGTTTAGAAACCGATTTTCATGCTTTTCTCTGTATTTGAGAGACATTAAGAAAAAAAGGAAAACCGAGATCACAAACTGAATATTTGGCATAGCCAAATATTTCTAAAGGCAGAGTTCTACAACACAAAATAAAATTACAAGATCTGTCAGAAACAGTGGTTATTTTGTGCTGTTTCATTTCTAGGAAGCTGTTAAAGTTCCAGAATTTTCTTAGTATTTGACAGGTAGATACATGAGAGTGACAAACACCACTGAAGTTAATTAGTGTCAGAATTTCATTTTGCACGTCCTTGCCTTACAACTTTAGAAGCCACAGCACGGAGTGCATTGTAGTGCTATGGCTGGAGGCAGGAAACAACTTAATTTATGTCCCCTAGTTTACATCTTTCGGCGAAATGCTTTTGGCTTCGCAATTTACAATGAGACTGAAGTATAGAGAACAGGATTTAAATTTGCATTATTTTTAATGAAGTCAAGTAAAATAGTGGTTCTCTACTTTAGGGAAGCTTCAACTTCTACAATTGCATGTGCTACACCAGCGTAAAGGAACAAACCATTCACTGCAGTAATCTACCCATGCAAATGAGTATGTTGTACTGACACAACACTGGTGTAATGTAATGTGATGTGGTTACAGTACAGGCTAATTTAATGTCCAAGATCAATAGTTGTTTTCTGAAAATGTGTGTTATCTTAAAACATTAGATATATAAAAAGGGTTCAACTTAAAAGTGGTGAAGCAGAGCGCTAAGTTTGAATTTCAAATTAGTTTGATTGGCACAATCTTAAAAGGGATGTATCATCATTAATATTTGTTTCTTTCAATGTAGTATTTGAGTCTGTCAATGAGGTGTTTTGCCTTTACTCTGATTTGCTCACAGTGCCAGTACTGGAAAAAGGCAAATGATCCAAACTGTGACAATGAAAGGTACACGCTGTACATGGAGTGGGCCCGTTTCTTGCGGTTCTACAAAGAACAGCCTTTGGACCTCATCAGGTAGAATACTGCCTGTGTTTTATTATATTTACTCTGTTTTCATTGTAAAATGAGCAGTATTCATTTGTAGCTTGATGCTGCTGGGAACTTCTTACTACTTTTGAGATCCGATGAGAATCGGATACTTAATTGCGCACTAGGTCCTTGGAGGACACGACACAGGTTTTTACTAGCAACTGGAAGAATGCTTTAGCTGAAATCAAGGCTCTTTCGATCTAGCCAGTGCTCCTATTACAGGTAATTCGCCTGTAGAGGAACACATAGGAAGAATACCTTGCATTTTATAATCAATATCTGCCACAATTTTTAAAGATTGATTTGAAATTTTGAAATTTCAACACAGAGTTGAAAAAACACTGATAAAATCAGTTTTGAAGCTTGACTCTTAATTTAGTACTAAACCCAAATTTAAACTGACCTTAGCCAAGATCTGTTTGATTTGGCTCATATGATGTAGCAAAAACATTACTTTATTCGCAGGTTACAGTTGCCCCATTTGAAACACAACCAGTTGTATGTCTGTGAATTACTCATTCGTTCTAACCACATGATCCGAACTGTTGTGCCCAGTTTCATTTGTATAACTCCTTGGAAAATCAAAAAAATAAATCTTTGTTTACATTGTCCTGTGGAAAGGAGAACGAGTGATCTTAAAGCTGGAGCTTCTACTAGGAGTGGGGGGGGGGAAAGAGAGACCGTATATTTTGTTCATTCGGCTTGCATAACTTCTTCTCACAGCTAGCTTCAAATCTCATTTTTCCAGTGTACATCAGTGTATTTACTCTCCTGTTAAATGAGAATTTTGCCAAGTGTTTCATTTTGACTCTGGCCAGTTTGCTCAATCGCAGTTTTAAACTTTGCTTTGTATTCCTATTAATTGCATTTTTTTATATTTAGGAAGTACTATGGTGAGAAGATTGGAATCTATTTTGCGTGGCTAGGATTTTACACTGAGATGTTATTCCTTGCAGCAGTTGTTGGCTTAATCTGTTTTCTTTACGGCTTGTTTACAATGGATGAAAATATGAGCAGGTGAGTGTAATGTTGAAAATCTCCTGGGTTTATAATGGGAAAAGCTAAGCACTGTGAAAATTTTGTTCTTGCAAAAAAGCAGGTAACAAGCTTTTAAAGCTTGTCAGAGCAGGCAAATTTGTTTATTGGCTATCTTTTATGGACTGAAATGGTGGTGGACAGCTAATGCAGAACTTGTGACTATTAATTAGACTCAATTTGTAGGTGAAAAGCAATATTTTATTGCCATTTGGCAATAGCCTTTTATATTGGAGTACCTGCAATACATAAAATCCTAAGAGTACCACTGACATCTCTCAAAATTGTTTGTTTCAAGTGTTCACTGTTGCCTTAAGCTTTCCTACTTTAATCTATCTTGCAGATTAGTCCATTGACTTGTTTGTGTAGGTCATTATTTGTACTAACTACCGAAAGCATGAGTACAGGACAGATCAGCAGTGTTCTCCCATCAAAGAGGGATCCAGTATCTCGGAAGCCGGAGTTTGCTTCTTTTTAAATAAGCATTGTATTTGTTTCTTCAAGGGTCCCAAGATCTGTTGTATTCAGGGATGAAGGGGAGTGGGGAGAGGAAAAGGGTATTGACATTTCATTGCTCACTGTTTTTTACAAGAAAGCTTCCAGAACATTTTGAGTTTTAACCATAAAAGATGAATAGCAGGTTAAAAATATCATCCATTCTATTGAATTACGTCATTTTGAGACTTACATTTTAGCTAGGTTCAGAATTGACCTGAGAATACTGCTATACGTGTTCTGGTTTCTCTGGGTACTAACGGGCTATCATAGGATTGTAAACTTCGCCCACCGTATTAGTTAAATTGAAGTGGCAAATTTTACTGTAGATATCAAAGCTGAATTAATACCTCTGCTTTTAGAAAAGGTTTTTTTTGAATGCATTATGGACCTGATGAGAAATAACATGGTTTATATCTCGCCTGAAAGCAGCGCGTGTGCAGTACAGCTCCTTACAGACTTCTGATTCATTACTGATAGAATCAGGAAGCCCATGCCACGTGATTTGCTAGGTCTCCTTGCAGCAGCTGCTACATTTCTTGGCTTGCTCAGACCAACCACAGTGAACGTGACAAGACTTGGCATCTTCTCCGTGAAGGTGCAAACGCTGAGCTTTGAACAAATGAAGCTCTTCAATGTGTTGTGTTGTTTTTTAAATAAATTTCATATTGCAGCTCCTAAGATGCTATGAAAAGAGATAGTGTACAATGTTTTTCTCCTCAGCAAAGAAATCTGTGACCCCGCAATTGGAGGAGAGATCATCATGTGCCCTCTTTGTGACCGCGAGTGTGAGTACTGGAGACTGAACACCACCTGTCAGTCCTCAGAGGTGTGTACCTGGTTCTCCAGCCACTTGTCGTTTTTGTTCATACTGAAAACTGGTTTGGTGCTGACCTCTTCCTGTGTATTCTGTTGCAGTATTCCCATTTGTTTGACAACGTAGCAACTCTTTTTTTTGCCATTTTCATGGGCATATGGGGTGAGTACATTTGATAAGTGTTATGTCGAGCAATAAGGACAACTTGGCCGAACTGCTGAGGGACACTAGAAGTGGAAAGAAGGGGAATAATGGCTTCACTCTAATATCCTGCCTCAGAGGCAAAAGTGATGAAAGAGTAAAACTAATTTAAAGTTACAGAGGAATTGAACTTTAAAAAAAGCAACAAAGCCCGGCAGATATCTAGGATATCATAAGCGTTGTGTACTCGTAACTGCTACCATTTGTTTCTTTCCTTAGTAACCTAAGACAGAGCGGTCCAGCCTTACGCAGTCCTTGTCAGAGTCCCCTCTGCTAAGCCCTGCACGTTGTCAGTGTGCCTGTGAGGGAGTAGAGTGCTTTTGTGTCCTTCCACTGGATGGTGGTCCTTCCACTGGATGGTGGTCCATCACTACTACCTTATTAGCAGCACTTTTAGGATGAGAATTGGTTGGCTTCTACTCCAGTGAAGTTCATACATTATAGTATGTTTTGATGATGCAGAAATAGGTGGACTTCCTGACTTTCTCTCTATAGGCATCGTTTCACACCAAGTGATACTCGTTCAGTATATTAATCTAATATAAGCATTTCATTAACACAGAAAGATCTCTGTGTGCTAATAGAACATCTGTTTGTGTATTTGTTATGGAAGGATCTAGCCACTAACGTTTTCATAGAGAATTTTTAAAAAAAAATTGAGTAAGATGATGTTTTCACTAAACTTTTCTTGGTTTTAAGCACTAACATTTGAGTGACATGGATTAATCATTCAGGAAGTACTAGCAAAAGATTTTTAGAACTGCAGAAGATAAGCTTTCCTGTGTTTGTGTAAACCATAAAGCCTCTCCAGGTCAAATAAGAACAATCGGTTTACTAACGGTTTACATTTTGAAGTAGTTTACAGAGGGCTTTTAAAATGTTACTTAGTATTATAACTTCTATAGTTGTTTATTTTATATATGAAATCAGTTCCCTCTAATGTCTTAATTAAGCCAGCCTCACTCTTGATCATATGAAAAGCATCAGATATTCACCATCTTAAAAATGACCATGATATCAAATAATCATCAAAAAGCAACAGAAATCTTTGAACGTACTACTTGAAATCAGTTCTGCTTGTTTGTAGTAGTTGTTCATGTGTTACAGGTTTATATACAAGCAATTAGTTGAATTATCATGTTCCTTTGTTAATTCTGTGTTGCTGTTTGCCTATGAAAAGTAGTTAAACTGTAATTGAACATGGTCATCATAACCATGGGAATACCTGTATCCTGTCTTGGCATCTTCCTTTTCATCTACTTTTGGAATTCAGTTAGCTAATAAATTACTTAATCCTTGTTATGGTCTTAGCTGTCAACTTCAATAGGTAGTCAATAAAAATAGATGGCTCACACTGTGAGGATAAATAATAGACTGCAGAATAGAAGCCGGTGCCGAAATAAGTTTAACTCGCTTCATGAACTTGTTCACTTCTCGCTTAACTGTATTTTAACACTTCCAAATTGCAGTTACACTTTTCTTGGAGTTTTGGAAGAGACGGCAAGCTAGGCTGAAATATGAGTGGGATTTGGTTGATTTTGAAGAGGAACAGCAACAACTCCAGCTGAGGCCTGAGTACGAGGCAAAATGTACCCAAAAGAAGAAGAATCCTGTAACTCAGGTAATGAGGGTGCTGGTTGACATGCATGCAAATTCAGTTGTGTCTTGAAAGTTTGATAATGTGGGAGTTCTGTCTCAGGAACAAGTCTGTACCTTGTGGCTAGGTAAAGATTTGTGTGACGTGTGTAAGCAATGCCGCATTTATATTGAAGCAGGGCAGGCCCTCAGCTATCACTTCTCCACAGAGCAGTGTTTGGCAGCAGTGAGTTTGGCTGAAATACGTAGAACGTGATGCCAGCCACACCCTCACTGAACACAGTAGGTTGCATCAAATATCAAAGCAGAATTTGGTAACGTATTGTTTTCTCGCTGAAGGCACCCCGTTGATGAGTGCTGAGGTTTGGGCTCTTTGACTGCTGCCGGAGATAAACACTTTAACTGCCGAAAGCAGCACGGCTGTGTTGGTGTCAATAGATCCAGGGGTCTGTTTACCCTGGCGCAGGGCCACCGCGGTGTGGTGGTCCAGCTTTCCAGTCTGAAGGTAACGGGAACTGAAGGCTGTCAGCACGACGGCCTCTTGCACGTGACGGGCATGCCCCATCTCTTGGACCATGGCTCTCTTCCTGCAGGTGGCTTTTGTTATCTAGGCTTTGAGACACAATAAAGGAGAACATGGGGGGATTGCCTCTGGAGTGTGTGCATAACTTTCATTAATTATCCTCTATTGAGTGGAATTTCCACTGGAAACCGGTATGTTAAATCAGGAATACAAAGGCAAAGTTGATAGCTTCACTTGGCTAACACCATCTTTGCAGTGTCCTTCACGTTTCAAGGTAGCAGGCTCTGAAATCTTCATGCCTTTAAAAGCACTTTTTCTCATCCCTACACAACGTATGAAGAGGCAGTTGTCTTGATACAAAGATACGTAAGTGGGACTAGTTGCGGTTTTGCTTCTGATGTACAACTACTTTGTTTGGGGAACGCTAGAGAGATGAAGGTTGCTGAAGCCCTTTGTCTGAAATCTAATTGAGATACAATTAACCACACTATTTAACTCTGTTAAATGCTCTATATAAATACTTATTAAACATTGATCGTCTTCATTTCAATTTAATTTAAGTACGAGTTATTTGACAAATTTAGGGATCAGATTGTTGCATTCCAATACGACATCCACCACCTCAATTTGGTGTATTTTTAAATCATCCTTCCTCTTCCTAGAATTGCATATAAATAACTTATTTTCACTAGTCGTAACTACACTTAGATAACACAGGCCTCCGAAAAGAAATAGAAGCTTAGCCAGAACATGGGGAGAATCATTGTTTTATAAACAGTCGCCCTGTCTTTCAGGGCTTGTCTCCTTAATTATTAGGAAATATGTACACTAATCTTATTTCTCATGAGACAGTTTTGCTGTCTCTCCTTTCCCTTCTGCACCTGCAGCATTAGTGCTGTTCTTACACCTGTAACTTGTACGCTGGACAAATTACACAGAGGTCTTTGATAACCATGCACTATGATTTTGAGTGTGGCTCTGCTGAGGTATTGATTTCTGCGTGCTCAGGAAAACAGTTTCGGGTAAATAAATTTTTGATTAGCTAGTTCAGGTAGCTCACACAGGCGGCCCTCGTGCGTTCTGAAGTAACAGACTGCAGCAGAGGGTAATCGTGTGAGGACGGGGAAGCCATGGGCTGGCTCGGGCAGTGGTTACGTACGGCGTGGACCAAGACCCGTAGTCTGGTGAGGTGGATCAGCTGGAGCAGATCACAGCCAGAGGTGGCACGGGTGAGGTGCGTTTGTGTAACTGTCCTGAGGGAGAAGATTGTTCTCTCTCTAAATTAATGCAGATCTCTTGGGTAGGGTGGTTTATTTGGACTTTCTTTAGGAAATAGAAATTGGACCGTAATATATTTTTCTTATCTCAGAGTGAGGTACTGTACTGGTCTGTGCTTTTGAAGTATGTATTAACAATTACTATAAAAATTGAACGACTGTACAATCCTTTATTTTATAACACATCAATTTATTACCTTGGTGGATTTTCAGAAGCTTTTGTGCAGCAGGGTTTAGCAGTGATCCTTATCAATACCCAGTTATAGCAAACCATACAGGTTAGCCACGCTGTAGTGTAATTTCCTTTCATTAGATAATGTGCAATACTGAACATGTGAAAGGACAGTGCTTTCAAATAAGTTAGTTCTGCAGACTGATAAGATAATATGGATACAGGTCACTGAGTTTTTTGCATCCCAAGACTGGCTTTGCTTTGCTTTGCTCAGAAAATTATTTCCTCATTATTCCTGGCCACGATTCAAAGTTCTAGGCGCACTGAAACAGAAATTGCCTATCTTGAGGCTTTAATTAACACCTCATTTGCTCGTGATGCTCAGCCATCTAGCTAGATCATAGCTAAAATCTGGTTTTGCTGATTACAGTAGAATCTTAATTTACATAAATAATGAAGCATTCCATTCAAACTTAGGCTCTGTCATTGCATATTATTGCCTACATTTTGTTGTAAAGTAGAAAACTTGTTGAATAGCCTAGAGTATGTGAAACATTTATTCTTATTATAGAATATATCTATTATTTATTGATACAAAATAAGTGTAAAATGTTACGAGCCTATGTAAAGTCACCTGGTATCTATGCTCTTATCTTCAGCTGTTTTCTATAGTTCTGTTAATAGAGCCTTTAACTGTTACCACTATCAAAAAACTTGTTGTGACTTGAGACTACAGTATTGATAATTGCATTTAGTAAGTATACTTAGGCAGATATAGGCAGTATATCTCTCCTGAGAGAACAGCACATTACACTTCAAACAAAATCACATGCGTCTGAGCATGCTGATTGAAGAATATCACCATCAGGAAGCAATGCTTGTAAAACAACTGCTACTGCTTGGTTTTGTCAGGGAGAAATGTGCAGCTCAGTTGTGGCCGTTGTATTCAGCATAATTACGCCATGTTATACCAGTGCATTTGGCACATTCTGGGCTTTTGTGCAACAGAAAATAAACTCCCTTCAACAGTATTTTACAGGTTGAATACCTTCTGTTGTCAAAACATGCATTTCCTGGTTCAATGTGCTTATTGATAATATACTTAATATTGCGCTCACGTGTAGTAATCGGTGCCCCTTGTCCAAGAGGAGCATAAGCATACTACAATGGCTTATCCCAAAGATTTATCAAATTCAGATTATTTTTTACTAAGTCTTCTTCCAATGGCATTAGTTCTTAAATGATCCTTTCTTTACACATGTAATCTGGTATTTTAGGAATTAGAATTGGTTGAAAAAAAGAGAACTTTACACGAACACGGAAAATTGTTCATGTGCTATATGGGGATACTCACTTGGGTAAGACCTAGCTGCCTGACGCTGCAGCAGAGATTGGCAACTAATGAATATAGCCATTTCTTCAATTAAAAAAATTAAATTGAAGGAGTGGAGGAAAACACTCTCTGGCTGTGTGGAAAAACATGGTACATCCAAATAAATGACCATTTTAAGAAACCTCAAGATGAAGCATTTCTTGAAATACAGTCCAGTTTTGGACTCAGAGCTGTATGACAGCTGACCTAGCATTACAGTAATGGTTGTGTCCTGTTCATCTAATGAAGGAGGTGGTCTTTTTCCTTCAGCTACTGATTGATTTTTGCAAAGGTTTAACGGTTCTTTCCAAGTACTGTCTTTACTTTATAGCATTGTTATGGCCACTTCTGTGCTGATCTTTTTGCCTCTCAGCACATTCAGAATCCATGTCCTATCGGCCCTTTTAGAGAGGGGAGTTCTAAAGGTTTTCCTCGGATGTGGGCGCTTTCACACAGCTGATGAGAGCTCTGTGCGCTGCTTGATGTTAGAACGAGATGATGGATCTGTGAACTGTGCTGTGCTTGCTTGACTGTTTCAGGAGATGGAGCCTTATTTGCCTGTAACTAGCCAGGCTGTGCGGTTCTGCATCTCGGGAGCTACAGTGTTGTTCTGGGTGAGCATCTTTTTGAATTCATCATTTTAACGTATATCAGAGTTGCTGATCATCCCTAATCATGACATTAACACCAACTGGTTGTAGTCATGACATTAACACATGCTTCTACTCTTGTCCTGCAGATTTTCTGCTGTCATGCAAAATGCAATTCGATTCAGATTTAAAAAAAAACAAAAAACCAAAACAAACAACAAACCCTTGGAAAAGCCATCATTAATTATTAATTTAATTGGACATTTAGCATAGGGATAACTTTTCCTCTGGCTTATGTGCTGTTAACAGACTATGCTGAGAAAACTTGTAGTAAAGGCAAAAAACCCCAACCCAAAACTATTATTCACTACAATGAAATATTTACTTATTCCTCTTCAGAAATATCTGCAGAGTGAATTCCAGAGTGGGCAATATAATCTAACGTGAGCCTTCCATCTCCATTTCTATGAGTCTGTGTTCTTCTGCACTATTTATTTATTTATTTTTAATACTGGTATTAGTTTGTCTGCTTTTTTGTGTGCGCTAACAGAATAATTTTCTTGGGTTTAATGTATGTAATGCAACAAATTATTTTGCCTGTGTATTTTGCATTTCAGTGCTGCTGAACTCATACCCATAAAGAATAAAATTTTTAAAACTATAAAGCATGATGATCTACATCTTATTTCAAAAGTTGCATGCATATAGCTATACTGAGCTGTAAGTGTATTTCAAATCTCTGTCCTTTCCTTAGGTGTCTCTGATTATAGCTAGCATGATAGCCGTGATCGTGTATCGCCTTGCAGTGTATGCTGCCTTTGCCAGCCTGATGGAGAACACTCAAACCTTACAGCCCATCAGCGGATTACTGACCCCTCAGCTGGCAACTTCAGTCACAGCCTCGTGCCTGAATTTTGTCATCATCATGATACTGAATTTCTTATATGAGAAAATAGCCATCTGGATTACTGATATGGGTAAGCAGTGTACTTGAAGACAAAACTTTGAAGGAATGGCTAAAGGCAGAACCCAGCTAGAGGTGCTCTATGTAGTTGTTCTCAACTCAGGCACAGTGGGAGCACTTCCAAAGAGACAGAACGAGTAGTAAGTAAAATTGCTGCTAGCAAAACCAAAACCAAACAGAAAAGCATCTTTTTTTTTAATCTTTGTTTTTTTGATGAGCATAGATTACAAGCATGAAGGCTCAGCGATGTTATTTTGCTGCTTGCAAGTGTAGAGGATTAATTTCTTAAGTGTCAGCCCTACCTGTGGTTATCAGTTACAAAGGGAAAATCAGTATTTACTTTTGTGGGACTGCCGCCCTCCTCTGGCGGCCGCCGGCAGCTCCGCTTAGCCCGGGCTTAGAGACCCGGCTGGGTCTGGGGTGTGAGATGCTGGCTGTGGCTCTCAAGAGTGTCTCTTCAAACTCTCTTTGCTCTTGAATTCCTTAAAAATGTTAGGCCAGATTTTGCTCTCCGACATGCAGGAATAACCTGCTTCTGGTGCTCTGAACGTTGCGTGTTTGACATAAACATTTGAACGATGACAATAAAAATATTTTGATGAGCTGCAACCTAGGCAGACTACATCACGCGAGTACTGCCTTCTCTACAGTACACTCTGATGTCAGATTCCCAATAAATACATTATGTTCTTCTGTCATGCAAACTGTCGTGGTTTAACTCCAGCCAGCTCACTCACTCCCCCCCCCACAGTGGGATGGGGGGAGGAAATCAGGAAAAGAAGTAAAACTCCTGGGTTGAGATAAGAACAGTTTAATAGAACAGAA
>JAVJGG010000021.1:24532374-24562420 GCA_035590195.1 Aviceda cuculoides | reverse complement strand
ACATCAGGGTGTTATCAACATTCTTTGCATACTGAACTCAAAACACAGCACCCTACCAGCTACTAGGAAGACAATTAGCTCTATCCCAGCTGAAACCAGGACACAAACTTATGCCAAGCTTGGAAGTGTTAGTTTACTTGGATATATAAAATAACTTTAACATAGGGCAGGTGAGTTCAACACATCTGCCAGGTCCTGACCAATTCAGAGGGACTTGAATGCTTGTGGTATACTTTCTTCCCCTTTTTCGCAGCTTCAGTTAGTTATTTGTTACCGTTTAACGAGATGTTTTACCAATAATGCACTTAGAGCTTCCTGCTACCTTTAAAAATGTAAACATGATGGAGAATGTGATTATGAAAGCAGCAAAATCTCAAGCCAAGGCTTGGTGATGTTCAGTACCACCGACATGGCTGCATCCTTCCCTATTCTTCTCCCCATTCTCCCCGTCTTCTCCCTATTCTTCTCCTGTCTCATCTTTCAGAGGCCCAGGGCCCATCCAGTTTCTACTGACTTCAATATATTACACACATACAGCATATTGAAAAAAACAATCTGTAACATGCTTCTCTACCACAAAGAAAAAAAAAATTCTCTATCATGTGCATTACCAACAGTGAAATTTTCGTACTGTAGGAGACCCTGCTAGTTACTGTTTGAGATTCACCTTGGGTCTCCTAAAACAGTGTAGGATTTGGGGATGGACAAGTGCTAATGGACAGTATAGAGAAGGGGAAATTGAAGTTTATGAGAGTTTCAAGAATGAATTTCATTTGCCTGCCTACTCAGAATATTGCATTGTAAATTAAAGGTAGGGTATCTGAGAGCAGGAGTTCCATCTACTGAAATGTTTGTAGGTGTTTTTCCTTTGGGGTGTGAGGGCACTGTGCATGATGAGTATTTATGAATCTGTATCTTTTTAAAGGGAATAAAGGAAAATAAAATTACTGTTTTCTGGTTTCACAGAGATTCCCAGAACGCATATGGAGTATGAGAACAGGCTCACTATGAAAATGTTTTTGTTCCAGTTTGTCAACTACTATTCATCCTGCTTCTATGTGGCCTTCTTCAAAGGGAAGTTTGTTGGTTACCCAGGTGCCTATACATACATGTTTAATCGTTGGCGAAATGAAGAGGTAGGACTTTCTTGATTAAGGTGGATTGAATAATAATAAACTAGTTAAACTCTATCCCCTCCAACCTGCGCACTCATAAATTGCCAGCTACAGGTTTGGTCTGGAATGAGCCGGACCTCAGCTGGCCATCCCAAGGCTGATGGAGGCGCTTCCAAGGACTCTTCCTGCTGGTGCCAGTCAGGGAAACACCAGCAGTGAAAATCTGTGGCTGTCAGTCGCAAAGGTGAAAAATTGAAAAGCTTTTCTTGGCCCCAGTTGTCCTGAAATACCAGTGGATGTCGCCATAGATCTTAAAAGTGATTCTCTAGGTTGAAGAAAGCTGATATAAATGGAAATGGGGTCTGGCCTTTGGGTGTCTCCTTAGCTTTTTGAGGCACTACGTTTTCAGAGAAACCATTTGGTAAAAGGTACCTCTGTAAGCTTTTGGGTTTTTCCTTATATCATTGCTAATTATGCTGTTTGTACAGAGGTGAAATGCAATATTTAATGTGAAGCGTTGCCTGGGAGTCAATAGTGGAGGAAAAACTTCATGCAAAACGCAATGAAGTAATGCAGTGCACTTACTGTTAGAGTATCCCCTAATACTGGTCTGACTGCTAAAGCCTTAAGGCCTCAATAAAGAGTTGAAAATTCAAAACTAGTGTTCTTGGCAAACGGTAAAGGCTAGATACTGGCAGGTATTTAAATACCTCTGGTGTAGGGATATGGATAGAAAATGCAGGTGCTTGGTAGGTCAGGGTTGGTCTGGTGTTGAGAGCGAACTGAGCGCCATAGATTCACCTTGCTGGGGCTGCGGGGTGGGTGCTGCACGCAGATCCTGCTGCCCCGTCTTTGTGTATCTACACAGTGGTCAACCTGGAGCATCTCTGGGTTACTCTGCCTTCAAATGGTCGTTGTGTTTTGGTGTGTGTTTCATCAAGCCCGTTGAGCATTGAAAGCCCTTCTGTAACAGCTTTCCTGAGAGAGTATCTTAGCTGGCAGTCCAGGTTAAAATTAAGTACAAGTTTTAAGAACTTTTTTTCTCTTCTTTCTTTCATTTGTACAGTCGTAGAGTATAGTTTATCTGGGTAATGTCCATTATTCATGTCCATTAACCCCCAACTTGTCTCTGCCAGTGTGATCCTGCGGGCTGTTTGATAGAATTGACGACACAGCTCACCATAGTCATGGCTGGCAAACAGATCTGGGGAAATATCCAAGAGGCCATTGTACCGTAAGTTATCTCTTATACTGAGATGTCCGTGTTCTAGACAGAGGAAGTTCTTGGAAAGAGTGATAACAAGTATTGCCATATGAAGAAGCTAAGCAATATTCTGTAAATTAAGCACAAATTCTGACAAGTAGACTCATTTTATAGAGGCTTTTGGTCTCTTTCTGTGAAAGCCATGCTTGTAAAAGCATGTTGCAACAAGGCGCTTGCTTAGAGAAAGGGATACTTGATCTGCTTCTCTCGTTGTTAACTTTTTTCTGCATATACAGCTGGATTTGTAACTGGTGGGGACGCCGGAAAGCCAGAAATAATCCAGAAAATTTATACAGTCGCTGGGAGCAAGATCATGATCTGCAGATATTTGGAGCCTTCGGCCTATTCTATGAGTATCTAGAAATGGGTAAGTTTAAAAATACACATTTGGAATTGAGGACAAGACATCTTGTACTGACACTTCTGAAAAAATAGCTTCAATTAAATGTTATGGGTTGATGCCACCACTTTCATCTGGCGAACAGTAGACAGATAACTGCTGGAAATCATTAAATAGGTCAGCCCAATTAAAAAAAAAAAAAAAAAAGGTTGCCTTTTCATCTTAGACTGCAGGGAGTTTCACAGAAACGCTGCAAAGACTGTTTCCCTCATTTGAATGGGGAGCATTATTCTTGGTGCAGCCAGCTGTCTCGGTGTCTGTTCTGTTCTTGCTTCCAAGCATGTTCTCAGCTGATGTCAGTGGAAGTTGTAAGTATGGGATGAGTGCCAAATATCCTGTGAGGATGGGTACTGCAGATACGAGATCTACAAACTGGATCAGAGAGAATCAGTTTGGTTTTAGCTTTGCATTCATTAGTGCTTCGATGCAGTCCTGTAGACCAGCAGAGGGAGCACGAGTAACAGAATAGGATTTTTCAAAGGTAACGTGAATGGGTCAGCACATGAAATTACTTTACGAAACCTGAGAAACTAAAAGTAGAAATTGAAGCCAAACTAAATAGATACTAAAAATATTAGTATTTGTCTATTAGGACAAAATTTGTTGAAAAGTGGTCCCTTGTATTGTTTTATTTGTACAGAAATAATTACTGCCTAGAGCTTTGCAACTGTATTATTGTCACTTCATACACTTCATGATATTTCATACAGGGCTGTGATCTTGTGAAATTAGTATGCTAAGAACCATCAGTGTTGTCAGCCATGCCTGTTAATAGATGTCCTTGCTCTTCCTGAATCAGAACTGAACCAGTATGCTCCAGCATTGTCCTGGGGCTGCTAAGCTAGTAGGAATTCTGTTGCCTGTCTAAGATGAAGAACTCATCACTGAAACCATGGAAGAGCTGGTGACTGGTTTATGGGAGTTTATTTTTATCCACTGCCTAAACCAGACAAGATGTTCTATTTCCTGTCTTTAAAATACAGTGGCAGTATTGGCTCTGCACTGAGGACTGTCACATTCTGTACCAAGAGACGTTTCATTTTGGTAATAACTAAAGGGATCATTTGTGTATTTTATTTGCAATTCTTAAAGTAATGTTAAGGCTCCCCAGTGGAACTATTACATACAGAATCGCTATTAATATTTTGACTAAACCAGTAACAATAGGTGGAGGTAAGCTTGTGATAAAAGTGAAAGTATTTTCTCTTTTTCATTTAAGTAGAAGGAGAACGGGCTTGCTCCGTACAAACTGCAGGAGAGGAAAACTAGCCTGGTTTTGTTCCTCTGTGGTAATTCAGAAATCTGATGTATGAGTACATTCCCATTCCCCTACAGTTACATTCTATTCATGAGAGGAGAACTGCAACACCGTGAAAGAATTAGTATCTGGCACTGCTGGCAGCATCATTGGACAGGACCCGAATGCCCCGTTCCCTTGAGTGCTGCGAAATGGCAGCCCTAAGAGACTAGAGAAGTCTTGGGGCTGGGGCAGGTTGTCACTTAGCTCAGGGCAGGGCTGGAGATGACTTGTGCAGCCTGGCAGAAGTTTGCCATTTGTTTGTGAGTAGCAACTCGCATGTTTCATTGTCACCCTGAGGGTACTTTCGTTGGGGCAGCTTTGGGCACTTTTCTTTTCTCCCTTGCAGTCATTCAGTTTGGATTCATTACTCTCTTCGTGGCGTCCTTTCCCCTGGCTCCCCTTCTTGCTCTGATGAATAATATCCTGGAGATTCGAGTAGACTCCTGGAAATTAACCACTCAGTACAGGAGACCTGTGGCTGCAAAAGCACATAGCATAGGAGTTTGGCAAGAAATCCTGAACGGAATGGCCATCTTGTCTGTTGTCACTAATGTAAGTACGTTAACTGTGCTACATCAACTTCGATTCTTCCATGTACTCAGAATCTGCAGATTTAAAAATCAGCTGACGTTTTTTCTCCTTCATCAGTAGTATTCACTTGATCACATGCTACCCTACAGCGACATGGTCAAGCCATTTGGGTGGTTCAGCTTGTCCGTATGTTGACAACATGCAGCTCCAAATGCACGTTTCACCGGACCATAATTGTTCATTCACTTGTCTGTGTTTTCCAGTGGTTTGGAATGGCATAAGCCAGCCTGAAGCTTAGTCTGGTGAAGCACACTGATTGCCCAGAGGGGACCGTAGGGGACAGGAGAGGTGGATTAATTCTGTCAGCCAGATGACATTTCTGTCTTGTCACTCTGAGGCTTATTCTGTGGGAATTCTGCTCCTTCAACTGCTTCTGGATGCCCCTATGGGGGCAGTGGCTCAGAGTACCTTTTATGATCTGGAAACTAAATGCTATGCTAGTATTTCACCTTAAATATAATGTAAAGCAGACTGCTGAGCAAAAGAGTTTCCTCTTTCTAATGTAGAGTACTAAACAGTATCAGATCTGCAAGTGTCTTAGGCAACAAACCCACTTGCAGGTATTGCCTAATTAGCAAGGTACCAGAGCATCTTAACTATCTCAACTTTCCAGGGAAAATGTGCTGGTAGCTATTGTTTCCTTTTTAAATACAGCTGGAGAAAATGGCTCCCCTGATCCTGATCCTGGGTTATGCCGCAGAGTCACAGTACCAAAACCCTTTTATGAATCTGCTTACAAATATTGTGTGCCACTTCCTTAATTTCTTTTTCCAATTTCTTTTTCAGGCTTTTATTGTTGCATTCACATCAGATATGATTCCTCGTTTAGTTTACTACTATGCTTATTCTGAAAATGAAGACTCGCCTATGTCTGGGTACATAAACAATAGTTTGTCAGTGTTTCAAATCTCAGATTTTCCTGACAGAAACAAGCCTAAACTGAATCCAGAAAACTTTGTCATATGCAGGTTGGTGTTGGTGTAATAATAAATATTTTCTTGCTTTCCTTAGAATACAGCATAAAAAGTCAAAGCAGATCCAAGTAGTCCACTAGAAATTAAATGATGTCATTCTCATTATTGTAAAGTGCAAGAGGTAATATTTAGGCTGTTAGCAAGGCAGTGCTTGAGATGGTAAGAGATCATGCCAGTAATGAAAAAAATCACCTTTTTCGTGTTTAAGAGAGCCTCATTGCTAATGGTTTTTTGTTTGGTTTTGGTTTTTTACTTAAACTATTGATTTTTGAGTGATGGAGGAGATTTACATCCCTAGGGTTGCAAACTTCACCCTATATTTTCAAAGGTTTTTCGGCTGCAATGCCTAAGTGGACAAGGAATTATCATTAGGGGGATGTTTAGATTCCAAAGCTGAAAATGAGATATGGTATTTAAAGTCAATTGTTATTGTGCTAGATACCACCAAGGATCTGGGCCATCCTGCTTTCATTAAAAAAAAGTAGTCCTTTCTTGCTAGAAGAAGCATTGGAGGTTCTGGAAGAATTGAGAAACAACTTTGCAGAAGACCGTGGTAAAAGAAAAGTATTGATTTGATGAAAAAAAAATCCCCAAACAAATGAACCAACCAAAAAACCCCAACACTTTAAGCAGCAGCTACATTTGTATGATGTTTTAGCTTTAAAGGCCCAGGAGTCTTATCCTACTTCTACATGCGAGTGTAGAACACATACTCAAGACTGTCCTTCCATGAAACCCTGCATCTGTCCAGTCCATAATCTGTCACATGTATTCAATACTTGTCCTTTACTGTGTGATACATTTCATCGCTCTGTCCTGTATTATTTGATCATTGCCTGAAAAAAAAAGTAACCTATGTACAAAATTTCACTTCTCGCACATCCTCATCTCTGCTCTGTTGCTGCGAATGTGAGGGTGTTTAAGCAAACATAAGACAGAAACAAATTGGGAGGCAACCTTTTTCTGCAAAAGGAAACAGACCATTTAAAACAAGATGAAAAGGTTCCTTAAGTGACAGCTGTATTTGCCTGTAAGTGTCACTGAGCTTGTAGTCTGTCTCAGACTGAATGTGCCATTTCACCTTTGCATGTCTTTCTGTCCAACAGGTACAGAGACTATCGATATCCTCCAGATCATGAGAGGAAATATTTACACAGTATGCAGTTCTGGCACATTCTTGCTGCAAAACTGGCCTTTATAATTATTATGGAGGTATGTTCCCTACAAAATTTCCTGGCGAAAGTGGTACCTTGATTCTCTAGGCAGTTACTAATTTTACGGAAAATAGGATTGCTGAGAGTATAAAATAGTTCCTTCCGTAAGTAATACCGAATACTCATGTCCTACATGATTAGTATAACTAAGTCTTTTAACTTCAGGGAGTTAACCTCAGACTAAGAACAGTGAAAACAGCTGAGGCTGCTAAATTTGATCAAAATAAAACAGTAGAATAAAAAGGATCTTTATGCAGATGGAAGAGACATGAACCACCAGGACTAGCACTTTCACTCCTACTGGTTTCACTAAAGAGCTGTATGTGAGATGACTATATTCAAAATCCAGAAAGCATTTTGCAGTGATGTCTGTTGGCTCAAAATAGCTAAATCAGTAATTTGGATAACTGGCACTTCAGTATTAAGCCACTGTCTTGCAAGTTCTGAAGGGAATGGGGAGTTGTTAAAGAGCTGCTCTTATCACTTTTCCTACTGGATCTTATCAGTTCTCAATAGCTGAGTGTTTTCAGCACAGCCATATGAATTTTCTAAGAAACCACATAATAGTATTAGAAAGTGATGCTAGGGATTCAGAACCTGACACTTTCCTCTTGGGTTTGTTAATTCATAAGTGGTTTGGAATTAAAGTTTCTGCATAAGAGGAGGTCTTTTAATCTTTGTGCACATCTCAGATACACATTAGTTTGTTATGTATTGCTCCAGGACAGCCAAATGAAATGTATTATGTTTGTGGAAAACAAAAGTGATCTGTTTGGGGTTAGATAAAACAATAGGTGTTTCATTTGGTAATGAGTTGTAACATTTCTCCTTTTTTTTTTTTTTTTTTTTAGCATGTTGTATTCATCGTCAAATTCTTTGTAGCATGGATGATTCCTGACGTCCCTGCAGATGTGAAAGCCAAAATAAAACGTGAAAAATATTTAACACAGAAAATCCTCCATGAGTATGAACTTGAAAAACTGAAGGAGAGACTGTGTCAAGGTGATAAACGAGCCACGGAAAAGGAGTTCATCGCCACAGAAGGGAGGATGGAGTTATCCAGAGCAATGTAGTTGAAAAAACAACTGTTCGGGATTTAGCTCATTTTAGCTTTTTTTATCTGTGATTTGCTCAGTATGCATCGTCTTGAAAACTGTAGGACAGTTTCAACCCTTTGCTTTCAGTCCAAAGATTTTAGACTTTAAAAAAAGTCTTACTGAGCATCCTAGGTTTAGTAAATCTACTTAACAGTATGACTTCAGCACTGTTTTCTATTTACCCATCACTTTGAATAATAAGTGTAATCTTGTAATCCTAGAGTTCAGATTCCCAGTATAGGGAATGTTACCCTCAAAGGGCTCACAGGATATGATAAGGTCATTAACACCAAGCCCTCCCCCTGTTGCTAAAAGCAAAGTTCCAGGCTGTATCCCAGCTGAACGAAAAGGATACCACAGAGGACTCCTGCTGTGGAAAATGCTGAGAATTATTATTGTTATGACGTGATCGTTTAAACAGGAGAACACTCCTGATACAGCGGTTAGGTTTTGGGGCTTTTTTTTTTTTTTTATCCATTAGGTCTTATGAAACATTTGTTTGCAGCTTTGAACTTCTATACACTTTTTAGAAGGAATTGATTTTTGAAGGTATATTGGCTTAATTCCACTTGGAATTATTTATAGGCACAGTCTTCAGTTAATACATACTAATGAAGGAAAAAAGAACCCATAATTTATTTTCATAAAGTATCATCTGCCAAAGAGTTTGCTCTTTAAATGCCTATAATGTGGAATCATCTAATTAGTGTTTTTTGAAAAGGTGTATACAATTCGGAGAAGTACAGCTAATTTATTTCTCAATCTCAAAAACCGCCATTGGAAGATCATACGTGACGTTAGTTTTGGCCAAGGCTCCTCCTTCGTTTGGATTCTTTGTTTGGATTCTCTGTGAATGCCATCGAAGGGCTAAAGCTGTGTGTCTGTACTTGGTGCGTGCTGTGGAGTATGACGGCACAGTGCAGCGGGTTGGGAGCTGCGCTGCCGTACTAATTAATCTGGCTGGATGGTTTGTACATGGATTTGTATTCAAAAAGTGTTAAGCATGCCAAATAATCTCTGTTTACATTGTTACTGTCCTTATACATAGGAACCTGGGGGTTTGGTTTTGGGTTTTTTTTCCTTCTTAATCTTTAAGAAGGAATTTTTTTCTATTTTGTCATGGGGCTTTTCTACAGTTATCGAGTTTATAAATATATAATAACTACTTGTGCAAAGTAGCTACCAGCTGTTTATGAATGTGCCCTCATTTTATAATTTGAAGCAGTTAGGCATTTTTATGATTTTGCTGTATATTTAAAACATATCAACACTTCCATGCTTAGTGCCTTGTTTATTTGCATTTGGCAAAAGATGTGAAGATGATCGCTATGTGGAAATCAGTATTTCCAAAGTGTGCTTGCAGGCATCGTGATACTGTGAACCTGCACACATAGCTGTACAGTGTTAGCCAAACCGTGCCTGCCTTGGCACACTGCTGGTTTAGTACGATGTGAACTGTTCGCAGAGAGCAGATCATACCGAGACCGCCTAGGTAAAGTAGCACCAGACTGTTGAGTCCTCTCATGCTGAGCTACACTAGCTAGAGAGATTAGAAATTTTACTACATTTGCACTTTGAAAGTTATACTTCCTTGCAAGTATACACACAAAAATACAGATTTGTATTCCGTATCAGCCAAGTGATGTACTGTTTACTAGATCCACAACTTAAGGTTTCCATATTTTGTTTCAGCAGACCTAGCCTACGTCTTAGAATACTTGGCTAGTAACCTTAATGTTGTAGCAGAGTTTTAAATCAGTGTCTTGAGTGGAACTGTCATTATTAGCAAAGGTTTTCACATTGAAGTGCCTACCTCGAGCAAACATCACATGGTTTGGCTGTCAGTTGAGGAGTTGAAGCAGATGTACATTTCTCATTACTGTAAGTTATTCAGCTTCCTTCTGTAAGTTTGCTTGATAAATCAAGCATGTTGGCAATTCATGTTCATGATGAACTGACCATGTTCTTGAATATTCAGATACATTTGAAGCAATGGATTTGTTGGAGGAATGCATGTATAAATAAATTAGCTCTGCTGCTTAATGTATAAGCCAAAGAAGAGTATCAGTCACCGTAATTATGTATGCGACACCAGAATTTACACGACGCAAGCACTTTGCTGCTTCTCACACATATACTGTTAACTAAACTGCTTAATTTAGATTTCACAGGTTTTTTACTGTTAGCAATGCAAACAATTGCTTCAAACGGTAAGGTGATGAGATGCGAAACGATATTTCTATGCAAAATGTACAATCTGATTGAAGCTGAAAACAGATTTGAAAATTCAGCATTAGATGCACTATTCCTGCTTACAGGAGGTGAGTTTCTTCAGGTCCTGTAATAAAGTGTCCTAATATACTACACTTGAAAAGATGTCAGCAAAATAGATGTGTTGTGAATGACAATGCTATTTAAAAGCAAGATGGAGGAAAACAAGGAAATACCTTAGTTTCAGATACAGTGTTGATAGGCAGAAGCTCCGCATGCAGACCCTGAATTTGAATTGATGTTTTGATCCCTACTTCTTGCTTCTTTCCAACTTATTTTTTGAGGTCACTTCCTGTTTAATGCTATACAAACAGATGTTTTGCATATGTTGTATCATACAGTAGAAAGTGGAAAAAATCTGGGATCATCTTATTTAAAAATAAATATATGTATCTCTAAAATATATCATTACACTTCATAGCACTACTTCATATATAGACACTGTTGAAAAAAGAATGTGTTGTCATATTAAGAGCTAATGTCACATAACAAAATAAGTCTAACACCTCTTTACGTGAGAGTTTGCCTTTACTTGTCATTAAGCAGTATTTTGACAAAAGATTATTAGTATGATTAGGATTATAATGGTTCACATACATATACATTTCCTGAAGTGTTCTTGGAAAGTGACAAAAATAGGATGAATGAACTGGTTGGTTTGGGGATGTGCTTATTTTTACTGTTGGAGTATTTGGTTTCGATGTGTTTAGTATAAGCATCTAAAAGTGTCCTTTAACCAAAGTGAAGATAGTTCCATGTTGGAACTACTATACTTCAAGCAACAGTAGCTTGCTTCATTAGAATTAGTTAGAAAAAGAAAATTGGCCTTTCAAGTGTAATACAATCAGGGATTTTTAATTTTTTTTTTCCCTTGATTTAAAACTTAGTATTTTTACCTTGGAAAGTTTTAGTGTGGTATGTTCTAAGCAAATGACTGCAAGATAAGAGTGCCACTATAAGACACTATACTGTTTTTTCTAGAAGATTTTGTTATTATGCTTTTACTTTTTTATGTAATACTATCAGTTTGAGAACAACAGAACGGAGTGAAAATAGATGGACTTTCCTACTGTTCTTTGTGTACTGCTTGTTTTGACTTGTACTGTTATGTAATCTGAGTGGCATTTTTGTCTGCTAAGTATGTTGCTGATTTACATGATACACTAGCGTTGGAATAAATTTTTTAAACATTGCATTAAGCTAACTTATATATGTACATTTAATAAGATCTAGATCTGGCAAATAAAGCAGTGTTTATTTTTAATGTGCTGTCAACTTGTTTTTGAAAATTCCAAGAACTTGGAGAGGAGCTGAAGTATTAAAAATGCCTGGAGAGCCTCATGGAGAAAAGTATTCATACAGATTTCTGCAGCTCATTGCAGGATATTTGGATGCTGTATATAGATTTCCTGCAATTGTAACTTCACAAGTTTCTAACAGAGATTATTGAAGAAAGCCCCTGACTGCCATCTTCCACTTGATAATCACATTGTGTAACTGTCTTTTCTGTCTTATTGCGTTTTCTCTAGAAGGAGTTACCAAGGAAAACCTGTACTAAGTTCTGCACATATTGTAGGCAGTGCACATGGACCGAGATGGCCTGAGTGTGTGATATCCCATGAGGGAACCGTTTTGCACAGTCCTTGCATTAGAAGACCACAGTTCAGTGAAAAAGGCTCCGCGCTTTCATCTTCCTTTAGGTACGGTACAAACAGTATGTTAGCACGCGTTCATTTTCAGCCGGGCTGCTTCTGCCTTCGTTCTCTGGCTACAGTTTTTATTCTTGCGATGCCAGGACCTGAGGTGACTTCTCAAGTTCTCAGCCAGTCACACAGGCAGTTTTCACACGCAGCGCAAGTGGTTCACATACGTGCACTTAAATAGCTTTGGGAACATATACTGGGAAATATGGCAGAGCTAAAGCTTTTCCAAGGGACTGGTACAGTCTTACTGTTCATGGTTACCTCTACATATTTCAATCTTTCTTAAAACTTCACTTCTGGCACCAGTGTAGGGCTTTGGATTAAATCACAGAGAATCCAGATTCCAGTTTAAGGAGTTGCTCTCAATAGATGGCATCAGCATGTTCTCACTCCTGTTATACCACATTATCAGAACTTCTCTGGGAACAGGGTCACCTGCCAGACTCGGTAGGTTATTTCCTTTGTAACTTTAAAATGATAAATTAAGAGAGGTGCAATAGCAGTAATCAAATGAAAGAAATGTGAGATGAATAAAAGAAATCTTACCTATATTCAAAAAAGAAAAGAACAAAACAATCAAGGTGTAATTCTGTATTATGCTAGTACCGCTGTGCTGATTACTGAGGTGGGACAGGTTACTTAATTAGGTATCAAAAGGAAAAATAAAGCATTAAGAAAGATGGAGAAGAAAGCGATAGCGAAAGGATACGCAGGATATAGAGGGCATTTAGGTATTATGAAAGTGTTAAAAGTTTCCAGGTGCATTCAAGCTTTGCTCTTGGAGGTTAAACCTTGGAGGCCTGTGGTAAATGGGTAATCAAGTTTAATTGGGGGTACAATTTCATCTAAAGCCAATTATATTTTATAAGAAAGAGTAGCATGGCAACTTGTGAGCCATTCACAAATCCCGGAGCATATCTGGCTTTTCCCATGATCAGAAATGGTTGTGCAGTAAATGAAGAGATGCACCAAAGTTTTGGTAGTTGTACTTTTTGCATTGGAAAAATAGGAGAGGCATCTAATTTGATCAGTGTCTTCACCTACCCAGATTAAAGGGTCTTTCTAAAAGTAAGTCCGTGTTTATTCTGTGCAAAAAATGGTAGGGAGCACTGAAATAGAAGAAATTATTTGAACACATGCATCTCTATCAAACTGGTGTAAAATACATTGTCTTAACAGGAGTAGAAAAATATGTAACCCGTTCACTAGTAGATCAGTGGAAAAGAACAGCAAGCTGTGGAGGAAATGATATCCCAACAGCTGAAGTCTGCAGGCTTCATCTCCGTTTCAGACCTGTGGGCTCTGCAACAAATAAAATCTTGTCTAATGTTCCTCTAAATGGTCAAAAAAGAAAACGAGTGTTTCTGAAAATAACCTCTTAAACATGGCAGCAAAAATACACTGCGGTCAGCACAACTGTACCCATGGCAGCTCCTGCAGTCCGAGAGCCCAGCTTGTAACTGGGAGGAGATTTAGGATGATGCACGGCTGAGGGAGGCAGGGGCTGGGGTCAGGGTTCCTGACAGCTGGTGTGGCAACGAGATCGTACCAAGAGAGGGCAGAGGCAGCCCTCACAAAGGACTCGTTTAGAAATGAAAAGCCTTCTTTCCCTAAACAGATGGAAAGAGGCGAAGGGAAAGAAAATATGATTATCATATGAATGATAACAAAATAACTTCCAAAAAATTTGAATTACTTCGTAACCTCATTAAGCCACAGCTACTATTTCTTGCCTGTCCTCCTGCGTGCTCAGGGTGGTCACAACAACTCTGCAGCATAGTCTTGGCATCCTTAAAAAAGAATAGCGAATTTAAATCTTGTTCTGCTTTTAAATAATCAGTTGTCTCTACCCAACACTTATATCATTCAAATGCAGCTCAGGAAGTGTTTTTTTTTTTAATGTAAGCATGTGTACCGAGAAATCTGCTGGGAGATGAGTAGGATGTGAAATTCAGCAGCCATACCAATTTTTGGAAGGCGCATATGCACATTCTGCTGCAATAATTAGTGACTATGCTTTCTCAGTCAGAAATGAGTCAGTCTGAAACATTTAGTAAGGGTATGACTCTTTTTAATTCTTTTTTCAACTCCTCAACAAACCAGTGCTGTTAGCTAGTCAGAAACACGTTTGTATTTAAATTGCTGACTGACCTAGCTTTGTCCAGCGCTATTCAGCATTTCAGTTTCAGTACTGAAAGATGTAGGGGACATCATAGCTACTTCTGTAGGCAAAAGGCATTAAATAAATGAGCCTTTTTGTTACGTTGTCTCTTCCATACCACAGCAGGTTTGAAATGCTTGATGTTGCTAGTATATCTGAACCGGACCATCCTCAGCAGTGGAAAGCCATGATGGAAAAGTTCTGTCTCAGCTGGCCCCTGGTTCCACACATCTCCCATGCTGATGGCTTTTACTAACGTCTCCCGGCTGGTGCTCGGTGCGATGTAATAGGAAGCCAATGTTCAAGAAGCATGTGCTGCATGCTTGCTGGCTCTTTAAATAAGTTTTCAAAAAGGAATAAAAATACCCCAGACAGAAGGTTTTAGCAAGGAAAACCGATAGGAAGGCTGGATTCTCTGCCATGTTACAACCTCATCACAACAGACAGTTTTGCTATCGGATTCTCTCGAATAAACATTTCTGTTGATATTAGCCCATTAGCAGAGTGTCACCAATCAGCAGTGCTACAGTTAAGCCCGCTTTCTGGTTGTGGCATCTATATTATTCTTCAGATAAAATCCTGGCTGTCTGTAGTGATAGAGATTGTACTATTATTTTCAGACGTGGCCAAGATTTCAACATTTCTCTAATAAAGATCCAGGTTAAAAAAAAACAGCTGAAAGAAGTGGGCCAAGAGATTTCCATACAGTGCAGCCTGTAATGGCAATCCGTTAATTTTAAGGTGTCTAGGCTTCATGCTGCTCTAAGGAAGCTGCTAATGCATTGCAATCAGGAAGGACTGATTCCCTGCTTTGCCCTTTCACGTAGGATTGCCTCTGTGTCAGGATAGCTTTTTTGGCTTCCTCAGCAGCAGTCCCCGAGACAATGTGGCAGCAGCACCCACCACCGAATCCCAGGTGCCAGGTCACACTTCCACTCATCCGCTAACGGCAGCATCCTTGCATGGGTTTCGCTTTCTCAGCTAGAAGCGAGGTTCATGTGCCTCCCGAGCATCCTTCCGAGATGCTGCAGAGTGGGAAGGGGCACGTGTCAGGCAATAGACAACTGTGCTGGGGAGAAGGATATTCGTGTTGATGACACATTGCATGAACATTTTGAGAAACATTCCTTGTATCTCAGCCAAGAACTCAAGGCACTCTGCGGCAATGATGGTTCCTGCCACTTCAGCTCCACTGAAAACTGGTGTGTGTAGGTTCAGGCCAGAGAAACAACAAGAGATGATCATGTAGGGTGTGTCAGGGGTGTTTCCTTCAGAAAAGACAAACATTCCAGACCTCTCCATTTTTTTTTTTTTTTTTTTTTAATGGGACAGTCTGGTATATCATCATAAAGGGATATTTCTTCACAAAGATTTCAAAGTAGAAAAGTCTCATGTTTTGTGTGAAGGAACAACAAGATCCTGTGTGGTTTATGGTAAGCAATAAGTGGCTGCATGCTTTTTCATTATATTTTTGTTGCTGTGCACTCATGTGAAAACAGCAAATGATTCCGTGGCTACACCCAGCCTGTCACGATGACTCGTGTTTTAATTAGAAGATGCCACAATACGCCGATTCACCACGTACCAATGAACAACATTCAACTTTTTCATCAAATGAAAGTATTCTTTCTGGGATTGGTAAAAAGATGATGATCTAGTTAATGGGGTCCCTACTGTGATTAGACCTGAAGGAGGTGACATGGGTAGAGGAAATCAAAGCAGAAAGAAACCTACTTTGTACTTTTACTGTAAATTCGAAGTGCTAGGGTTACCTGCTGACCATGTAGAGGGAACTGAATTTAGCAAGAAACTATGAGGTCCTTATTGACGACTTCATTTTCAAAAGGGGGAGGGTGAATAAAGGAAAGCGTAGGGCTCATGAACTGGAGAAGACAGAAAAACGGAGGCACCAGACAGGCTTGAAGCCAGATCGTGTAGAGAAACAGCTATGGAGACTTGTTAATATTCACATGTGTAGAAGCAGCCTTTAAATGTAAATGCTAGTCTGTCAGCAGGTCTCCCCTGCCTAGGAGACAGGAGCCAATTTTATTAGCAGTTAATACAGGAACTGAAATGGGGCATCCGAGAGGTTGATTCTTCAGGGAAGGGAAAAGCAGGCTTTCCTCTGCTTTTACACCTGGAAGAAATTAAATGCAAAGAAATCATTTGGAGCATTTGCTTCACTTGCAGTGGTAGGATAAACTCTCCTTCAGACATCTATCCAGTGCAACCAGACACCTCCCCGTGCGCAGAGCAGCCTCGCCTTCTCCTGCACGCACACCACTCGTCGGTGATTTGTTCGTGCGTCTGTCCTTGCAGGGACCTGACTCACGCCTGGCACGGAGGCAGTCACAGGAGCAAGCGCTTTTCCAAAGAACTCGGGGTGTCTAGTGAGGATGGGGCAAACGCTAAGCAAGGGAACTGCAGTTTCTTTTGTGGAGAGAACAGTTACAACTTCCTATAAGGCTATCTTGGAGAGCTTCTTCATTCTGCAATAAATGCCAATTGTTTGGTGTATATTTGGCATACAAATGCACGTAATTCTCAGTCCTTCTGAAACTTTATAATTAAACCTCTATCATGCAAAAGGGTTGATATTATTTACCATAAGAAAAGCAAGTGATATGGGATTGTTGGCTTCGAAGAACGTGTTCCTTGTCGCTTTTTGAAGCATGCTAGAACAGCAGCTGGGTCTGGAGGTGTTCTGATACGGCCAACCCAAAGCAGTAGGCAGGAATTCCTCTGTCGATTTTAATGCCTTTGATCAGACTGTAGTGATTTGTCACTAAAATGTCAAACACCTAAAAAAAATTAAGGCAGTCCCATCATAAATCTCTTCTCAGAACTGGCAATAATGATACAGGCAATCACAAGATGTTCATGTTAACTGTAACGCAGAGAGGAGACGTCTGTCACGTAAAGTGGAAACATCGTGCTTTATGACTCTGCATTTGGATAGAAAACAGAGACAGATTTTTGTGGAAATGCAGATACCATCTTGGACACTGTTCACAGGACTCTTCTTCCAGGGAGTTTTTCTTCATCCCATCTGTGGGGCTGACTGAACATCTCTGTTATCTGGATTTTCATCTTCCAGGGGAAATGCTGGACTCAGAGAGTATGATTTTCCCTCGCAGCCTGGTCTCAGCTGAAACCGTGTGGCTTCTAACCCTTCCCTTTCTGATTGCCAGCTGCACTGTATCTTTTGAGATGTTTTTTGCAAGATAACCAGGACAGTTAATGTGTTTCCTACTACAGTAACATTCGTTTTGTCACGCGTCAGAGCGTGGATCGCTATTTGGCCCTGCTGCAGCTGCTGAAATCCTTGAGGGTGTCAACCAGTGGTGGGTTCTGATTTGCCTTCCCATATGGACAATGACTACCCTGACCAGTGTGCCAGTCACCTCCATCGTCAGTGCTCAGACATGTCCAAACACCACCACTATTTATTGCATCTACGTAGTTTCCAGCTTCACCTCTCCAACGCTCCCCCTTTCCTTGAGCTGTGCAGTTGCTGGCTGCTTACCGCCCTTCGTTGGTATTTGCTACTGCCAGCTGCACCAGCATCAGGACGCTGACAAATGAAGCCCTCCTTTCCTTTTAACAGGAATAAACTCACCAAACTTAGGTATTCCCCTCTGATCATTTTTGCCTTCTTTTGTTTTCCTTTACCCTTGAGAAGAAACACTTGCGTCTTTTCAAGAGCGTGGTGGCCCACTGCCAGGAAACCCATCGTGTGGGTGGATACTTTCTGAAGATCGCAGCATGCAGCCTAAATATCCATCAATCCTTTCTTCTGCTTCTTAGCAGGTGGGGATTTTTGAGAAGAGGTTGCTATCCAAGCAGCTTCCTCATTTTGTAACAGCACAATTCAGAAAACTCAGCAGCAGAGGGCATCTGTATAACCAGTATAACTCCAGCCTCCCACAATATTAGCTGAAGAAATGAAATCTTTTCTGCCATTGAAATCAACACCAAAGCCCCATCGACTTCCCAAGATGGGGTCACACCATATATGTAGGAAACATACTGACACTCGTGCTTCTATTCTAAAGACTACTAATTTGGGCAGCTTCAGGGATCATCCAAAATGGCTTCAGGCACTGCAATTGTCAATATCTCCAACCCTGAATATTCTGTGAATTTGAATGAAGTGAAGTAGGCAATGAACAAAGCTGGCAGAAAAACTAAAGCCCTGACAAAAAATATGCTTTCAAAATTTTCTTTTGAAGACTCACAACTGATCTCTTCATCAAGATTGTTTGTTTATTTCTTTCATTGCTTTAATACATCTAATATACTATTAAAAATGCCAGTGAAAGGAGTTAGCACATTTTGACCCACCATTTTTGGCAAATGAAATTATTCCCTTAGTTTTATTTCCTGGTCGTTAACCCAATTTTTCTAAAATCAGATTTTTCATGACAAACAAACTTCTATGTGGACAGGTTTTAAACCGAAAAAGCTTTAAATCATACAAAATGTTCTAAATGGTTGTTAAGTATGCTTTTGAGACTATTTTAAAATAGTAAGAATGGAAGTTTTCATTGTTTTTCGTTATCATCAAAGGCAAAAAGTTTTCTACTTCTTGCGATTCTTGGTCTTCCATCTTGTTCTGCAAGACTAAGTTACCAATTGCCACATTCAAGTTGCATTTCACCTACTTGTCTGTGCGAGTTGTCATGTGGCCATAATATCAGACAGATTATATATGATTATTAGCCTATTCGTATTAGCTGGAGAACTCATCTCAGGCCAATTCATAAATAAAAATCCTGAGAAGTATCAGGTATTCGAATGTAATCAAGCAGAAAAAAGTTCTTGCACATGCTCAGTTTACTCAGCCTTCTCTCCTGATGCACAAAGGAAACGAAGAACTTCTGAGCCTGACTTCTCTTGGAGTAGCTACTAGCAGAAAAACCGATTAAGTCACACGTTTATCAAGTATTTGTCAAGGGTATTAGAATTGAGCCCAAATGTTTAGCAACTGTTTAGAATTATTTTCATTTTGAAGGTGATCTTTTCCTATTTATGTCCCTCTAACCTTTTGTGAAACAACAAGGATTAAATTAAGAAAAAGCTTGGAGAAGAAGGTGATTCAGCTGTCCTGTACATTTGCCACCCCACAACTTCTGACAGACATTCATTCAAACGCTGGGAACCACTGGATCTGTAAACTGCTTATTACCCTACTACAGGGAAATGAAGTAGATGAGGCATGGAATGATGAGGCATAGAGTATTTGGGAAAAAGGAACATATATCTGAAACAGAAACCCCCTTGACCCCCCACAAAACGCCTAGTTATGGTCTATGTTCAGGTTGATAACCTGTCTGTGGTATGGGAAAGCAATTCCAGAACGTGAATTGTTGTCAGATTTCCTGCAAAAATGCTAGCACTTGTGAGAAAGTCCTGTTGTATTTAAGGTCATATTCCTTGAGATCGAGTTCGAGTAGAGAAACCTGGGCTTTTTTTTACACCGTCTGACCTCCCCTGTGCCCCACGTGGACTTAAGAGAGAATCCTGCTCTCTTTTTCCCTCACTGCTCATATTTTGCCATCTCCTTCAGTCTGTCTGATTGGTCACCCATCCTTTTAGTGAAGAAGGATTAATGAGGATCATTTTGAAGTCTACTAGAAGCGCTGGACAGTATAGGGCAGCTTTTGAAAGACAAGCAATCAATTTCTGAAGCCTTCTGGAGAGCACTACTCAATGTACAAGACATGAGCAAAGAGAAAGATGCCCATGTAGACCCGGAAAGCGTGCGCTGCGCAAAGCCCTTGGCTGTAATGTTAACCAGATGCAAAAGTACCTCTCTATGATTTATGACGTGCACTGATGATGGAGCATGCACCATTCAGAAAGTGATTAATATTCTTGTCATGAAGGGAAAGAAATTGGCAGCCTGCCAAGGAAATTTGTCTGTGAAAGCAGAAGACCAACTCAATTCCACCAAGAGTGACTCAGTAACATGAGACTGATTGAACTCATGGATTCAGTAGAGGTTTTTGTTAAAGATAAGCTAACTCCAGGGAAAGGTGTTTCCATAAGCCTTGGGGGCCTCGTAGTAAAGGAGAATTTGGAAGTGGAGAAGACGTGACTGACAGAACGGATTTTTAGGGACTACTTGCTTTCCAACCATTCAGTTTGGGGAGATGCATTTATTTCAGAGCTTTGATTATTGTATGATTATTCCTAACAGAAAGTCAAAAAACCATGAACCCTGTTGTTCCAAAGGCTACAAAAGCTAGCCTTTGTAATGTTTCTGATGTGTTCAGCCCTTCAGAAAGCAGAAGACATCCAGAAAAAAAGGAGTATATAACAACATGGTAGGTGTGAATGAATTGGCAGTCTGACACCAGTTACTGGACACGTGCATCACTCCAAAACCGAATAAAACAAAACAAAAATAGGTACAACTAGTACCTTCCTTACTGAGTTAAAAGTCAGTCTATCATGACGAGGGGAAAAAAAATTATCTGCTCAGAAAACACATGGCATGATTCAGATCACTGTAAGAAAATTTAGATCCTTTGTTCTGGAAATAGCCCCAGTGATTTTATTGGAATTATATACAAAGCTAAAACCTACAGTTTGGAACTGTAGGAAAATATGAAGTGAGAGAGAACAAGAAAACAAACAACTAAATTTAACAAGTTATGTGTTGCAGAAATTAATTACCTAGCTGCAGCCCCCAGGGTGTGATCTCAGGACATCTGGCAAACAGCAATAGAACTGTGCTTGTAGCCTACCTTTTCTTACATATTTATACACATCTCAGTCTTGATCTTTGCTTGGCTGTAGCGTAATGCATATTTTTCATGGATAAAGCAGGCTTAATATCTAAGAAATACCTATTCCTCAACAGGGCTTTAGAACAATCAAATGGTAAAACAATTTTTGAGGAACTGGCATCACTTCTGAAAGGAGAGCATAGAGGATGTGAAACTGTGTGTGGAAGGGTTCTCCACTAAAGACAGACCACTGGTAAAATGCAATGTGCACATTAAAGTTAGTTCCATAGAGAAGGCCAAATGCTGAATTTCTTTCTTGATGTTTTGCAAAGACATGCCTCCTGCCGAGTTAGGTAGGAATACAGCCCAAGCAGAGACTTTGACATTTGTCTTTTTCCTCCTTTAAGTTGTTATTTTTCTAATGGATTGAGAAGTTTCTGTAGCACTAAACCAGAGAATAAGTAGCATTGTCTTATAAGAGCTTTCTATCTACACTTTAGTATTTGTCTTTGGCAAACAGAGTGGGATTCATAGATCATACACCACAGCATACAGAGATAGCACTAATGGTAATACTCATCACTTCTCCAGCTGTGAATAAAAAAGCCAGTTAAGAACTGCCCATAAAACAGTGCCCTTTGGGCAGAAAAAGGAAGCAGCCAGAAAATCTTTGCTACAAGGAGAGCCAGAACATGCTGCAACTACAGAATGAGTTGTAATAATTAGACATAACGCAGTAAAAGTCCATGGTGAAGGCCCAGTAGATATCAGCTGCTAAGCTGAGGGCTGTTGGGCTGAAAACCAGAAGACAGAAAAGCTTGTCCTAGCTTTCACGGTGAAAATGCCAACTTAAGAGACAGACAAGGAAACCCTGAGCCCGCTAAGGGCTGAAGGTTCATCTTAAGTCTTTTGAACTGTTTGAACTTCCAAGTCTTGTAAATAGACCGCTAAATATGTAATTAAAATTCACTGCCCCTGTAGGAGAAACCCTGGAATAGCTAAAGACATCAGAACTGGTCCCACAGAGACTGAGTCACACAAGAATCAAGGAGCTCAGTTTGACCCAGACGGACCTGAATAAGCCTGAGGCATTCCTTGAAGCATTTGAAGTTATGGCTAACTACATCCAGAGGAACCTGGGAAGGAAGGGGAAGGACAGACTTGGAAGTGAATCAGAACTATGCTCTTAAATGTGTGATGTGCCTGTCCTTAATCTGGTATATCTACATATAAAATTAAGATGCTAAATAAGGGTCCAGAAGCATCCACCCATTTCAGTTTGTGCCTGTAGAGCCTGATGGTGCCAGGGCAGTGCCATTGTAGCGTAGCTGTCAAAGCTGGTATCGCCCCATGGCACCACACAACGCTTTTGGAGCCACAGCTTCCTCTAGTGGAATCAAGTAGTTAATCCACCAGGTCTGTGATGATTTATTTATAACAAACAACAAGAAAAAACAGATATAAAATATTGACACTTAAATGCTGGATTATAAAATGAAAAGCACATGAAGCCTAAACTTGAGGGTATTTCCTGTGACATTTAGAAAAGGGATAAGAACTTGATATTTTTGGTTACATTTAGAGATCACAGCTATTTTGGAATGGATGGGTTGAGTGCTTTGGCCTAAAGCTAGCTATGTGATACACCGATCTTCCCCCCTGCCCTGTGGAACACAATGTGATCACCATTGAGCTCAATAGCAGTGCCCTAAAATAAAGCAGAGATTTTCCTGTCATCTTGAGTTATGTGCTGCACTAATGTTTCCGGGAGAGAAGGAACATCTTGCGTATGCAACAAACCAACAGGAATAGTGGTTCTGTGCTCAGATTCCCTCAAAACCTTTTACAGTCTTTGGTTTTCCTTTGCATCTTATGGTAAGAAAAAGAACATTTGGACTTTTCTGCCTTCAAACCCATGGATGTGTTCTCCAAAGAAGGTATCTTCTTAAGATAGCACTTCTTAAGTATTTATTGTATAAAAGAAGTGAGTGCTTTGTGGTTTATAGAAAGCAAAGGAATTGTTTCTCAAGAGATAAAGTAATATCAAGGATAACTTCTGCTATTAATGAAACATGAGATCAACAAACACAACAACATCTAACACTGATTGTTTCAGTCCAGTTTTCTAATGGAATGAGACTTACACATTATTTTCTGTGTCCGTTCCCCTTCTTAATCAGTTTTGAGCCTATTTCAGTCAAATTTGCCAGAAACATAAAAACGCCAGGGTTAAGAGTTCCCTACAATTTTCAGAAAAAAATAGTTTACCAAAAAGCAGTTTTGTAAAGACAAATAGAAGAGGGACAATGAGGGAGAGGGAAAAGGCTTGCTGATGACATGACAGGAACCAAGGATGCTGACAGGAAAGCATTAGGGAACATGCAGGGGAGGACTGGAGTTCCCATAGATCCTGAGCAGGGCCTGGTGTGAGGAGGGGGTAGTAGAAAACTAGGGTTACTGAAGACAGGAAGCCTCAGGGAGCCAGATGCATTCATTCTGGTGCTCATAGAACAAGCAATATTTGATTATGTATTATAAATAAAATGATGGGATTCTTTTGATTAAAATACTAGTCATTTGAGGATATGCTGGCATTGCTAGCTTGGATTAGTGTTATCTGATGCAAATGCAAACTTATGACATAAGAACCCCCCCCCTAGATTCCTTATTTTCCTGTTTTGGATCCAGACTGGAGACAATTCTACAGGGCTGATTCCAAGGAAATTTAAGAGATGAAATGTGATTACATTCAGTCTTGAATTAATGTGACGGTTGTCAGCTTGTCAAGAAATAAAACTAAAGAAGGAAAAATGGGATGAATGGAAGCCTCCTCAGTGAAAAACATGGTTCTTTCTTGGAAAGGCATGAGAATCACTTTCTACAGACTCCACTAACCCCAAACATCAACTGAAGACAAATGCTTCTTCCTCATTTATTTTTTGCTACAGTTATACACACCGTCTTAATATCCTTCTACATAATAAAGCTATGGTATGGCAGTTGAAAACACACAAGCATCCTTAGAACACTGGAACGTCTTCTGGCAGAGTCTACTGGTGAAGGCAAAATGTGTTGGCTGTCTGTATCACCGGCAAATTACACTTTGTGGATATAGCTTACTAATTACAGTTTTATATATGAGTTTCTCCTTAGAGAAACCGCTTTGCATGTAATAGAATTGCCATACATTCTTCCTACACAGCATTTTATGTATTTTGGTTTAATTTAGTCTATTGACAAATCAATATTTGTCCTAATGAAGGATTATTCTCCCTCTTTCACAACCAAAAAAACTGAGGAATGGAAAAACTGAGTGACAAATTCAGGCTGTAATATCAATCCCAGACCCAACACTGCAGTCCAAGAGTCTGCCCGCAAACTCAGATGTCAGTTCCCTGTTGTACTAAGCACAACTATTTTCCAAATATCTATTATGAGTTGTATTGGGTTGTTTCCCCCACCAAAAAATAGTTTCCTGACCAAATGATGTATCTGAAGTTGCCTTTGGTATCTCTTTAAGAGTTCTCCTAGCAAAGGAATGTCTGTAATAGATTTAAACCCTGTTCAAATCAGTGCAACCTGTGATCTGAATCAACAGAAATTCCTCCACAAACTTCTCATAATACATTTGAAAATAATGTTAAGAAACAAGTCAACAGAAAAGAAAGGACTACTGCAGCTTTAGAAAATCTGGTTCCGGTTTTCTAGTTCTAGCAATAAAATGGCACCATGATACAGTCTTCAATTTGTACATTTCCCTCAAGGTTTTTCATGCAGTGAAAAGAGACCTGACTGTCACTAAGACCAAACTGATTCTTGCATAAAAGCCTTGCCTAAGCTGTTAAACAGTCCAATGATGGACATAATGGAACAATAAAATAATGATAGATTAATGATATAAAAGATCATTAACCATCATATTAATAAAAGATAGGCTAATATGCTGCAGTCTTTGGCTAAATTTCATTGTGAGTAATCGCATCCCACTCACCAAGTGTTGCATAGCTTTCTTGTGTACTAAGAGAATTGTTACTCTGGCTCACCCCCAGAGGTAGGTGCGTTTCTGGCTGTGTAACATGACAGATGGCTTGAATTCCTTTGGGATCCTTTGCATTTAACTCATGGAGCAGTACAGGAATTCAAAGGAACAGATGTTCCTGTAATATCTGGGAAGAAGATAAGCACCCCCATTTACTTTTAAAAGAATGATATTTGATACTATCACATTTCTCCACAGACATACCCCCCAAAAAGAGAAGATCTTTAATATGAATATCATTGCTTTTGTGATTTAAAAGGCGTTTGCCATTGGGTGGATTTTTATTAGATTTTTTTTTTTTAATCTTGTTGCTAATATTAAAAACAAACTCGATTTTTAGACAGGAAAGGGAGGATGGAGGAACTAAATAAATCTTTATGTAATATATCAGGAAAATTTCCAGCCATAGAGTAGTCATATATGGTAACTGCAAATCACCCAGAGGGTTTTTATTTCACAGTGAATTCCGCTATACTAGTAGGACATAAAAATTGTCTGCACTTCTAGTGCCTTAATGGCTTTTACCACTAGAGGGCTGAAGCAACCTGCCCTGCTACACGAGCCAAACACATCTTGGATTATCTGAAAATTATTAGGCATTGCCATTAGGGTTAACACTATGAATTTATATGCTTAAAACCAAGATATTCCTTAACACAAAAAAGGGCAGCTTTCAGATACTTTCATGCCTTTTTTTTTCTTTTTTTTCTTTTTTTTTTCAAATGACTGTTGTTACCTTCTCAGAAAGAAATAGCAACTTTCCTAATACTGGGGTTTGTATCAAGTCATTAGATTATTTCATCAGCTGTGTTAGTGCAGAGATTTCTGGACAAATTGCCTCCTGCTTAAAACTAGAAATTACCCTGAAAAACTAGTGTGCAACTTCTGTCCTCTATTTTGTATCATTCCTTGTGCTTATAAGGCTATTGGCAAAACAACCTAATAATGTTCTAGCAACAGAATGGAGGCATCTGAAAGAGAGTAGCCCAATTTACAAGCTCTAAGCTGTCATATATCACATTTAGCTGAACTAGTGGAAAAGCTACACAACTTTGCTTGACAAAATCCACAGTCATAGTTTATTTTGCCTCTGCAGCCAGCTTCCTGCTAGATTTTTCTATTTGTCCTTGTGATCTTGGCCCAAAGTTCCAGATTTCTATTTCCAAGAAGCATGAGCTGGTTGAGAGTGACCTTCTGTGTGAATGTGTATGTTCTGCTGAGATGCATACATTCTTTAGCATGTTTCAGCTCAAGCCTGTTCTCTTTGGGACACAAAACGAGAAAGATAACTGTCTTCACGCTGTTGAAGAGATACTGAGCCAACAGTTCAACTTCTGCCATGTTTGCTCTATAGCATATAAATTACCAATCCGGCTCACAGTTCAAGAAACTAAAATATCATTCAAGATGTAAGCAACACAGATCAGGAGGAAACAGAAGGAAATTCTGTGAACTTCTAGCATTACAGCTACTCCTTCCAACACTGTTGTGTAATACACTTCTCAACAGGACATAATAACCACATTGTGCACACAGCCTGGGTCTGGAGTTATATGCACAAAAAAGAACAAGGCCGTTTCATAAAATGTATGTTTAGCCACTGCTGAATATACCTCCAAAAGGCAAAATCATCTATAAAGTATTGTCAACCCAGCTTTGTGTAGTTTTAGCTGGGATTCGGGTCTCTACAGGTTGGAGTGCAGGATTCACCATAGACACATCTTTAATGTGTCGACATGTGGACACTACATTTAAATCCTCAAATTGCTCGATTGTGTGATTTTTTCAAGAGACTTGTCCAGTTGCTGCTGTGAACCATCATGACACTGGAGGATAAAACAAAAACCCACCTAAGTTGTTCTAGGGAGTGACACTCACAATCTTTTAGGGAGAATGAGGAAGCTCCAGGTTTAAAACAACCTCTTTGTCCCCTTTTCTGCCTCTTCAGTCAAGGGCTCGGCACAAGATTTTATTTCAATAATTTTTGAAATATTGAATATTTATTTTCAACAAATAGTTTACGGAAAAAGAGTTTACAAAGCTGTTGCTTCTTCCAGACAACCTTCTTCCTGGTGGCCTGACAAGCAAGATTGCTTTGGGATTTTGCAGTTCCATAGTTCCAAAGAAAGTAAAAAATTGCTTTGCTCCTAAGGTGACATTAAATTCCATTGGATGCAATGGACAGCTACCATAAAAAACAGTGAGAATTGGATCATAATTTTTAAGGCTTGTTTATGCTATACTCAGTCCCAAATGACTCTGTATTACAGACATGCATTTAATAGCATAACTGAGATTTTGAGCACATCATTTATTTCTGAAGAGTATACTGTATCGTTAAGAGCAGTATTTTGTCACCTTTGAGTAGATGTGGAAAACAAAATCTCTTACATTTTATCTGTATGATCACAGGAATTTTAGTAACACATGCATGATTATTTTTCAAAGTGGATCACAAAATACATATTCATTTATAAGTTCTGCATGCATGATACTTGGGAAAGAGCAAATCCATATTGCAGTGTATCAGCAGCTAAAATAAAGTCAAAATGGAACTTAAATAATTTGTATTTTTAAATCACTGGTATGTATCACTGATTAAAATTTTAGCTTAGGGTGTAGTTTGCTTCAGCAAGACTAAAACTTAGAGAAGAGAAATGTATATTGCTGTGTTGACTTCATAGTCCTCTAAAAGGATTACACTATATTTAGACACTATTCTGAGGGTTATTGTGGAAAATGTTGAGATTAGATATATAACAATAAGAAAAACCGAGCTAAGAACCTCATCTGTAATTCTTCATCTCTTTCAATTAACTTGTTGAAATAGCTCAATCTTGTAAACTTGTAAAAAGGAACTATTTACAGAAACAAAAGGGTAGGGAAAGACCCAATCCTTTAGCCTTCACACAAGGAAAAGAAAAAGAAAATCTTATCAGGCAAAGAAAATTGTAATTAATTACAAGATTTCAGGATTAAACAATAAGCTTTCTGCTGCATGTGAAAAACTGCAGGCATCTGCAGCATCCTGCATCGTACCATGCCATCCCACAGATACTCTTAGAACTTTTTCAGAACTGCATTTTTTACTGGATGACTTCTGACTGAATCTCTTTCCCTCTAGTCAACACGTGAACAGTTAGTAGTGATGTCTGGACCAGAATTTTCTCTATAACATCCTATTTCACCTGCCGCTGACACCAGTGGAAAGAACTCGGTGATTTCACTGGAGTTTGAAACAGGCCTTTTGTGAGAGGAATCTGTCTGCGACAGGTGTTCATTATAGACACAATTATTTATAACAATTTTGATAACATATATTAATGCTACGTGTTGTTTCTTCTAGAAATGGCTTATTCTACCAAGATTAAATAACTAATGTATAATGTTAAAAAAGCTGACAAGTCTGTACATATTTTATAACACTAATGACGTTAGCTTCCTACTGCTCTTATCAGTGCCTCATGTGAAACCAAAACAGCTGAGCCTGATCAGGATGTGACTCAGTGATATCCAAATATAACATGTGATAGACATAAAATTTCTACTTCAGATGGCTACAGCAGCAGCAGCCCATAGCGTTTTACTATATCAGGGTTTTTTGCTATTTTGCATATTTATCCAATTAAGGACTAGCTAATTCTCCTCTAGTAAGTAGTCTACACCCAGGAATGTCTCATCTGGCCTTTAAATTCATTTTCATGTGATATGATAAATTATTTATCTTCTCCAAATGAGTCATCATTTACTTATTAAATACTATTATTTCACTAATAATTATTGCTGCTACTTAGTAGCCATAGCATCAAAAACATGCCAGTGCTGAGCCTTCTAAAAAAAGGGCCAGAGCTCCTTGTACATAGTGTGCAAATAAACAAAGCACCCTGGCCCTGCAGAATTTTGAGTCTCAAATTCCAGCTCAGAAAAGTGCTCAGTACTTTCCTGAAAGGCTTGCGTTATGGAATCCAATCCCATTTTATCCCTGCTAAACAATTTCCTGTTCCTGCTGCCCCTCAGAAAAAAAAAAAAAAATCTATTAATACAGGTTTCCTTTGAGCATCTGCAATGGCACGCTGGAGCCATGAAACACTGGGAAGACTTGCTTATATAACTGTGCAGCTTTGCATGTACTGGGAAAAATCCTTTTGGCAGAGTAATGGTAGTGAAGACGCTGTACTGAAACCTGTGCTGAAAACCACACTCAGTACCTACCGTGATTTCAAAATCAGCCCTGTGTTATGATGCTAATTAGCAGCATTTCAATTACTTGTCAGTTTAATTTATTTTCTACTCTAGTACTTTGCAGTTCTTTTACAACTTTGAAAGGAGATATTGAAATTCGACACGGATTAGTCAGTGTGGGAATTTCAGTATTAGAATATTTGGTCTCTCTTGTATAAACGTGCGCTGCCGCTGTAAAACTTCATTAACCCTCCACCAGAGGGCAACATCAGAAAAAAATACTTGCATAAATCCAAAGAGCAGCTGCTCTCAGGATATTGCAGCTACAACACACGTTTTCATTAGGGAATCTTAATTTTAAAATAGGCTGTTTACATTTTGTCACCAACTAAGCAAGTGAAGGAGCTTAATAATTTTAGGCTGCTTGCTTTAGAGCACAAGCTCTACCTTATTTTTTTTTAATTAACAAATCTACAGAAACTTTAGGATTAACAGGAAGCCTAAGAGAAATATAATGGTTGTGACTTAGAAATACTACGTTTATGCATCTTCAATCTGCTTCAAAGTGATTAAAGTTGGAAAATTACTACTAGATTCTGGAAAGAAAAATATTCCCTTTCAGAATGTGCCCAGCTCATTCCAGGGCCGTGAATACCACAAACCAAGTCTAAATATTACGCTGGCCTCCTCAGAGGCATGAGAGCAGAGGACGCAAAAGAGATGGAAAATATTAAATGCTTAAAAGAAAGCAGCCACTAATGGATGCCTAATATGCTGTAAAAAAAAGCCGTTTGGGTCAATACGGATACAGAGATAAATATACCTTTAGAATAGATGTTATCTATTTATAGCAAGACCACCGTCATTTGCAGTCAATGCCCTGCTTCCCCAGGAGCGCGACCGACTGCGGGAAGGCCACGTCCCTTCTCCACGCGAACGGCACGACCGGCGGAGCAACCCTCGCCCCGACGTGCGGCAAACCCCGCGGGGCGACCCCCGCG
>JAVJGG010000021.1:24476116-24526111 GCA_035590195.1 Aviceda cuculoides | reverse complement strand
GGGGGGGGAAGGGGAGCTACGGCAAAAATGCTCTCTTAAAGGTAAATACCATCCAGACAGAGACCTACATTAAAAACAATGAGTATTTACTAATGGGGAGATGCTTTGTAACTGAGATAACCCTAATCAACCTCTTTTTAAAGCAAACAAAACAAAATACAACATTCATTAAACAGGGGTATCCATTGCCTGTCTGTTTGCAAGTGCCATCTTTCTGATAATGGTTCAGAAACGTAAAAGGCCATTTCAAATAACAATTAACAGCCAGTTAAAAGGTTCTTTTCTTCCTCCTTCGAGCATTTTTGCATCTTTACACAGTCTGTAACTCCTCGGGATTAATTGGAGTTTTGCTTGAGTAAAGACTGCAGAATTTGACTCAGAGAATCAAAAATCCATCTTCATTCACCCAAGCAACATCAGTAAAGTAATTTGAATCAATCCAGATTTAAAGTGGTGCAACTACAAAGATTTGCAAGACAATGGCAGGGACATTCCCAAGAAAACTCGATGTTAGAAACACACAACCTGGCATCAAATTTTCCTCCTTTTCACAAACATTTACATTTACAACAGTAAATGAGGACTAGTTCCAGTTATTAACCTGGGTATATTTTAACTCAGCAATTTTCACAGACTAGCGGTTAGTTATTACTATTGTGGAAGCCTCTGAGACCACTCCAACACAAGGCGAATGAATATGTAAATCACAGGTTTAATTAAGGAACTAGCTACGACTTACATGCCAGTAATTGCAAGTAGTAAACTATGGATAGTGGCTGTGATTTATATTCAGTTTTTAGATAAAAATGGAAGAGAATAGAGTGCTGGGTGGCTAGATGTAGTGGTTGGAATAACAGTGTATCAAGGAGGTGAAAATACAAGTTAGTTCCTGAATGCTACAAAGAGATTCCAACATCTACACGTTCAACTAGAAATGAACAGGATGAGTGTAGGGAAAAGCAGCACCGAAAATAGGGTGCAAGCCTTGATGTCCATACCCTTACCAAGAAACTGCATGTGAAAAAGTCAGACAAGTGAGTACGCATGTCTAGAGGCCTGCAGCACCAATAGAATATGAGCTACTATAAAAGTCTCTGCTGTTTTACATGTCTCGTGCTACAGCCACAACTGGTCCCTTCACACTGGTGGATGACAGCCAAGTAACTTCTTGTTCTACTTTTTAGAAACCTCACTGAATATCTTTGTGGCGTCAATTGTTTCCTTTGCATTCAGAGCAAGTTTGAATTCATACAGAAAAATGAAGTTCAGATGTGGTCTATGTAAAAAATTAATAGACTCTAGAACAGCATCACCAGATTCAAGCCAATCTGTGAGAAACTCAGTCTTGAGCTCAAGAAAAAGGGAGATTTTCAAGAGATTCATTCCCTGGAAGGGAAGGAGATAATGATTACATGGGAAAGATAGCACAAATGAAAAACTGAATCCCAGCTGCTAAGAGTGTCAAGGAAGGAAACTGGGAGGAGGGTTAAGGTGTGCTTTGCAAGCTTAATTTGTTTTTCACAAGGAGTTGCTGAGTGTATGGCACTGAATTTGCTTGACATTAAGATTCAGTTCAGCAATCAATTACAGAGATTGGGTTGACATAATTGAAAAGTTTCTTTAAGGTATAACACATGGAAGGAATGACCCTCCTGTGGTATCAAGAAAACCTTTCTAGACACAATGCATTAATTTCAAGCTAGGCTGAAACCTTTTATTTTGATTCTGACCCTGTTTTAAAACACTTACTGCCAATCAAGAATTAGCAACCTTGAGCTCTGAACTCTCTGTTTTCTTCAACTGAGTCTGTCAATGGGTAGCATTTTACTGAGATCCTTTGCTAATTGTAGAACTCAAAGCTGCTGCTGCATGGTTATTCTGTTCTGCCTTGACCCACTGCTCTTATCATGCATAGCTCCCCATTACTTCTGACAGATCAGATTTAGTGATTTAGAGATTTACAAGTAGTAAATGGAGTTTCTCAGGAATTTGCACTTTATAGCTTGAGTCTCAATTTATCTCATATTGCTTCACTGAGAACGTTCTATTATAGAGTATTTTCAGCCAACACTAAGAAAAATGCTTTACTTAAAAGAGGTGTATTTACGCTGCTGTAGTAGCAACAAGTTCAAACAAAAATGTGTTTGAAAATTCCAGAGAACATTCAGAAACAAGATGTCTCCTGAGCACTTACCTCTCTGGTGGGCAATAGAAGTTGGGCTAGTATGTTACAAAGGTCAGCACTCCCAAACACTTGCAACTGGTGTTGACTTCCATAGGAATAGAGAACCTTCAGTACATTGCAACACAACATAATTTTTCAAAAGACACGGATTTGGCCTCAGGTGCCCCCTCATTTGCAATCAGTGAAGCTTTAAACTTGCATCCCTTGAGTAGTGTGTGAAAATAGAAGAGGATTCCCTTTTGCCGAGAGGCTAGCGACCTCTTCTCCCAGAGGAGAATCTGCCTCTGGAGGGTCCTGGTATGAAAGCACTACGCAACCGACCACAGCAGACTGGGGGAACAAAGGAAGCGCAATGTGGAGTCCCACGGGTAGGGTTTATTACAGCTGTACCTTTTCTCTGGGTTAAGTTCTCAATGAACAATGAACAATTAACCTTGCTATCGATTAAGCACGACACGCTGGTAGCAGAGAGTGTGGAGCAGGCTCTAGTAGTTTAGAGAAGGCATCTTGGCACATGGACATCCAGGTTTGCAAGTAATCTAGGTTACTTCCCCTGTTTAAACATACCTACAGCCTTACACTAAAAAAAGCGCCCTTCTCCCCAGGCTGCACTACACTGGGAGTCGAATTCATGGTCCCCGCAGAGATGTTTACGTAATTATCTTTATCAAGAGAAAATCGACTGTCGTTCAGAGCTTTTGAGACTGTAGGGGCAAGAATAGACAAACAGATTCCAGAGACAAACCCAAAATAATATAAATGTTTCTTGGTTACACCCTTTCTGATTAGTAATAGAAAAGCTTTCTCCCCCAAAAGTGAATGAAGAGTGAGACTTTTCCTTTTTTTGAGATTGTTGGGAATTCAATGCTATGTTTTTCATTAAATCGCAGTGGATTTTGACTAGTGTGAGCAGGGTTTTCAGGAGGAAGGAACTGAGTTGCTTTTGCATTGTTTAAAAGTATTTTTCCTTGAAAAATACAAGAAAACATAGAAATTCAAGTGTGATGCCCTAATACCATGTATCCATACTACTTAATCAGCTGAGCTATTACTCATAATGATAGTTAATGCCATTTAAAAGCACATAAATCTCATTTGAATGCTTTTAAACTACAGGTTTTAATATCAGCATTACAGAGGCTCCCACCAGAGGGGTTGTCATTATATGATTACAATGTGATGTGAACAGAAAGGGTATGAAATGCTGACAGTCCTCCAACCCCACCTAGTCTTAATTTCTACTTAGTCCATGTGAAGAACTTCTGTCAGGGCTAATCAGAATTCATCTAATCTTTACAAATTAAAAAAACCCCAAACAATCATCATTCTCAGTGACTGAAATCTTATTAAAGGAAAGAAAAACAAATTTGTGGTTTGGTGATTCTTCAATTCTTATCATTCAAAATTTGATTTAAATGGAATGTGTTTAAATACCAATGACCAAGATGTTTAAATGTTCTGACACAATGCAATGAATGCAATATTCTGGTGTGAAATTCAGAAATTTCATTTAATAATTACATTCTTTTGTAGTATCTTAACAACTATATTATAGACAGATTTTGCTGTTCTGATGCTTTGAAAATAGCAAACTGGAAACTGGTGCAGTTTTTTTTGACTTTGAGCTCCTCCAGGAAGATTTATACTGTTTAACTAAGCAAGTGAATTCACAGGCGCTTCAAACCTCAGGGGTATTGCATCATTCCCAGACTATGCCCATCCCTGCCTGTACACTGTATAGGGACCCCAGGTTCCTTCGGGTATTTGCCCGGGTCATCACCGAGTGTGATGAAACCCCTTCTGTTTGTGTTTTGCACAACCAAGTGAGTGCCTGTAACCAGTCTAGTTGTATTTATCACACTGGGAGACTGATGACTAACTGGCTAGTGTTTATGAACCTTTCAAAGATTTAGCTACCATTATGATACCACTGACTAGTCTTTAAATAAGATCTACTGTGATCTTCACATTTCATCAGCCCTTTCGGGAATACATAAAAACGCTGATAAACTTGTGCGTACAAAAAGGACCAGACACTCAGATGATATATTAAACACCATTTGGTAGACTGAATTCTGTTCAATATATGTGAGGCTCAAGTGCAAAGTAACAGCACCCTGGGAAGCAGTCATGCTGAGTGGGATCTTAAGCCATGCTGGACTAGAAACCCATCATCAGCTTCCAACATGACGCTCTAATAAGGAATTCGATGTAATCCCGGGATATTTATTTTTCTGGATTTAGTGCAGTGAGTGTATCTAGGTCAATGACACTGACCTTGGATTGTTGCGGGTAATTTGGGTTTGGGTACATGAATATTAATATGAGTGTTGAAAAATTAGAAATTTATTTAGAGATCTTTAATTACTTAAAACATGATAGGATTGTAGATAATGTCACATAGTGAAAGAAATAGCAAGAACTATGTATTCAGGATATCAGTATATAAAAAACAATACTAGCAGGCAATCTGATTACAAAGTAGGCATACAACTCCACTAGAAAAAAATGCTGGGTATAAATGTGTGCTTTAGTCCCATGGAAAGATATAACAAGAATCAGTAAATGACAGCCATATAAATGAAAAAAGCATAAATATTAACAATCATGACTAGCCATTACTGGCTCAACCAGAGAAATTATATGCTAAATTCTTCTTCTTTGGGTTTTAAATTCCTATATTGGAAGTTATATTTCAGTTATTATAAAATGTTTTCAGCGCAGGGATAATTAAGCAAAATGTAAGGGATAATCAAGTGAAACATAATGGTTAACGCCATAGTGAATGTTAGGCTAGATGGCCTTAAAACTAAGCAATTGTTTTGTTTTTAATCTAGAAATAGAATAATTTTGTTTAAAATAATATTTCCTATTCCACAGTTATGCTATTGCAAAGCTGCAGCTGTCTGTGACTAAACTACCTGCTGTGCTGTCACACATATATGGAAAGGTGTGAAACTGTACTGGTTTTTATTACCTCATCTCAGGATAATTTAAATATTGTTATATTTTAACTTCTGAAACACTCTTTAAAAACTGTACTGGTTTTTAGCACCTCATCTCAGGATAATTTAAATATTGTTATATTTTAACTTCTGAAACACTCTTTAAAAATTCTTTAAAAACCATGCTGGAAATCTATAATAAACACCTTGCCCTATCAAAGGCATTATCAAAATGCTATGGCAGTATTTCCTCACTGACTTCCTAAGTGAACAGTTTAAATACTTACTGTAAATCAGGAAAGATTCTCTGAAATTAATGGGTCATTGTTAGATTACATAGGATAGGGAATTAATGCCCAAGTTTGCAGTTATATATTTAAAATAGAAATGCAGGTTTTGACTGTACATGCCAAGTACTGTTTCAAAAATAGATCTGCAATAATCACAGACATTTTTTCGGTAAAACAGACCTGAGTGACCATTTTAGGGCTTTTGTGTATACTCAAGCATTAGAACTTTCTTACACAAAGAGATACAAAGGGCAGAATAGAATGAAAATTTAAAAAAAATTAAAGTCACCTTATAATTCTATCATAATTCTATGATAATGACACATCCTTCTTATTATCTGTTAAACTGCAAATCCTGGCACTATTCACATTAAGAATAGCCACGACATAACTATACTAAATTTCTCTACAATGCGATTATCTCTCATCTATGTTGAACACTTCATCATTGTCACATTCTAACCTGAATGAAAATATATAAATCAAACCTTTCAGTTCAAATTCATCTTTGTTTTTAAAGTGCCATTCATCTTGTTATTAAGGGCTAAATCCTTCTTCCCAGCAAGTAATCCCATAGGATTATTTGCATGAATAAACTGAATGATATTTCAGACAACTGTATGTCAGTGCATCTCATTGCAGAGTCCCAAAGATTTTCACTGAAACCGTGTCATTAGTGTGTCAGTGAAATCAGAATATTTCTTCCTAACTCAGTCTTAATGCCAAGAAGCATAAAAAATGTGAAGTAAAGTATTGGTTTAGAAATACAAGTACAAAGATATCCTAGAACTTTACATCTTTACATTTTTCTGTTTTAAAAAGAGAAATTCTTCACTCCCCTTTAGCAGGTAGACATATTGTGTGTTTTTCTGATTTGCAAACGATGCATAATTCACAGCATGACCAGGGCATTTGGGAAAGGTTAGACAAGAGCCAACTTCTGAACTTCTGAAGACATAAGCTGACCTTGCACTATAAGAAAGAACCCCCAGAGTTGTACTTGCCAACCCCACCTTTCACATTCAGGTCAAAATCCTCTAGATTAAACTGGGCTCCGATCCTAGGCACTGGTGTTGGGTTCATCTGTTTCTAGGCAAAGAAGCCAATATTGCATGAAAAATCCAAGATGATTTTGTCACCTTACTGCATTGCAGGGTCTTTTAGGCACCAGTCACTGCAAGAAGGGGACTGGGGAAGCATCTATGGGTGGCTGGTACTGCTGCTCCCTCTGCCATATGGCTCAGGGTCCCTCCATTTTTCTGTCATGAATGATGAAGCTGTTTTCACAATTTAATGATGCAACAAGGGATTTGGATGGGGGTTTTGGTTGATAAAAGGGGGCCTCAGATGTGTGACAAAAATTAATAATGTATCCAAGCCCTTATTATACTAGATTAGATGGCGGGAGGTCGGCTTTTACATATTAATGCTTCATGAAGGGCTTATAATAGGATTTAGTATGAAGGGCACACAGACACACATCCCTCTCCTCCCTTGTACACATATGAATGAAAATAACCTGTTTTATCATGTTTTTAAAAAGCCAGACAAAGCTACTATACTATGGCTTCTGGCCACAGACTATTATTAAAGAGGATCGGTTTTAAGCGATTCTTTCATGAAGCACATTCAACCTAAGACTGGCACTTGGGAATAAGTGTTGCTCTCTAATGTCAAAGGTAGCTTATTCTATCTGTTTTGCTGGGCAGCTGAGTTCATCAACCACTCTAATATTCATGGCATAATCCCAGCTTTGTTAGGCCTATGGCATTTTATGCAAATTAGAGGCTCGATTCACAAACCTCTGCTATATTCTGTCTATCATTTATGAAGCCATAAACCATCAGACTGGGCATTTCACAGGAATATGTCTACAGTAGAGGGGTCAACAGAGTCATCAGGAAATTAGCCTATACTAGAGAAAAGTCAGAATGATGGTATATGTTGCAGAATACCTAAACAGTGTCTCCTCATACTGGGTTCATTTTCACTTAGTCCATTTCAGATACATAAACTTAAACAGAAGTTGTCCCAAGAAGGGTAATCAGCATGACTACAGACTGAAAAGGCACATAGAGTAAGAGAAATATTATCAGGAATATTTAGGTTGCAAAGAGATGAACAAGTGACATGATAGGTGCATATTTAATAAACATCAGTATAGGTAATGTAAATATTCCAGATGAGTGGCTACTCACAGTTTGCAGTCAAGAAGGTAACCATTGACGTACAGGGGAACAGCTGAAAAAATACAAAAAATTGTCACACTATATTACTGAGGAAAAATAATCTTTTCAGAAGTCAGTAAGAGCACTGTTTGTATTTACATAAATTGGAAACAAGTAAACCATCATTAATGACATTAAATTTTTAGCTTCCAAGCAACTCTCAGGCAAGAACATCATAGGCTAATTAAAAAAAATATTATTTTCTCTGTTACTGAGAAGCACCTGTATAACTCTCAGTTGACAAATGTGGACTTTCAGAACTATTTGGATATAGAATGACAGTGATCCTCAAGATACTAAATGCAGAGAACTATATTTATTTTTGATGAGTTATTTCAGGACTAAATATAAAAATTTCAGAATTTGGCCCTGCTTGTTCAGATATAACTAACGGTAGTAGGAATATGTCTGAAATTTGGACTTATTTTTGCATTCTATCCCCCACTGATCCAAACCCTTTGAAATCAGTATCTGTAGAAAATTTGCTACACAGTTTACATAAAATTACACCAGGTGCTTTCAGATCAAGCTGATAAAGAAACTTATTATTTATTGAGATCATATCATCCAGATACGTCAATACTGTCAAATAACTTTGCTCCCAGTTCTCTCCCAGGTCCCAAGCCTCCATGAATCCCTACTGCATGTATGATACCCCATAACCAGAGTCCATTTCAGAGGGGAAAAGACTACTCCTCTCTGAAAAAGCCCCATGTATGCTTCTGACACAGTAAGTTCCAGGCACTTGGTCCAACAGATATCCTTAATCACTTCTACCTGCTTTGATACTTCACCCCAATACAATATGTACACCGGATTTCACGTAACAAAATGCTGCTTAGGTTGGTTGCATAGAAACACTAATGTCACAGTCACTTTGCTCTGAAGGAATCTGCATTTGGTCTGAGCAGTCCAGATGCAATCAGCTGTAACACGTGGCCCACATGTCAGAAAACACTCCACAAAGCAGTACAGATGTAGCTTTTGAGCCCAACACATAGCAGTTATCCTCCCAACCAGCTCCACAAAACATTTGAAAGATAAGAACGCAGGTGTTTTCTTTGATCACTGTATTATATATCTCTAAATCAAAAGAGACAGTTGAATCACAGTCTAAGCCCTAGAACTTGGTAAGGTAATTTGAGTGAGATGGTCTTGGTTTAAAACATGACATATTTAAAGAGCAAGCCATCCTAAAGCTAATGAGCTAGAGGAAATGAGTCAGAGTTTTATCTAGACATATATGGATATAATGAGTTGTAAAACAAAACCGCAGGTTTTAGAGATTCCCCAGCTGAATTCAAACAGGAGAAAGGGTTGGTAGGGCAATCAGATGAATGAAGAATAAAGAAGACGAAGTGAAGCAGGTCTGGCTTGCTTAATGATGCAAAAGAAAGAAGATAGGATTGCTATTGGGGTAAACTGCAGAGATTAAAACCGCTAAAATAAAACAGCATGGGTACAAGACACCTACTGGATGTAGGAAGTAACAAGCTGGAAAGGCCTTCGAAAATAAGTAGGGCAAATGCTAATTACTTCCGAGATGGAACCTGATCTGCTTATGAAAGGATGATGTAATGCACTTGCTGGTAAGAGCAACGATCAGAATTTAATGACCCAGGAGTCTTTTACATTCAGCATCAATTGCAATGATGCTGTCATCCAGAAGTGCCAAGTTCTTCATAAAATGCACACGGATATATCAAAAATAGGTCTGTGAACTGGCAATGGAAGGTGCAGCCTGGAAACTGTTCAGGGTTTTGGTTTGACCTGTATGAGTTGGTGGCATTAGGGGGGCTTGGAGAAGACAGAAGGCGAAAGGGACTTTGTGTTACTGATACACACGGACTTAGTCTCCGCATGGCATTTCACTCTGGTGATTGATCCAGTCCTTGTATGGTCCATTTGGTTAGAAAACTTGTGAATATTTTGGGATTTACTTATCTTCAAAGCTGGCAGATCAAATCACAGCAAATTCAGGTTGTCGAAATTTTCATGCTCTGTATCAAAGTCTCAGAAGGCCCTCATCACACCTGATATGGGTAGAGATACACTTTGTAAGAAGGGAAGTGTTAACTGGCAGCTAAACCCCTGAAATTTTTATGTATTCAGTCTCCGCACAACTCAAAGAAAAAAATAAGTTTAAAAGGATGATCATAAATTGTCATTGCTAGCAACATTTGCAGAAGGAAGGTTTCTGAAAAACTGCTTCATGCCTACAGGCATACCAGCTAGTTCCTGTGCTGTTTCTCCCTAGACATTATGTTTTACTCAAAAAAATAAAGCATTTAATCCAGCATTCAGCCTTGCAGTTCCTCTCAGACAAGAAATTCTTTGGGTTGTATTAAAATACAACATAATCAGTTCTGTGCTGTGTTGTTGGCCTTTTGCAGGAGGAGGACTGACAAAGATGAATGATAGTAGGTAGACTCAAAGATAATAAATCTTAGAAATCTTGAGCTGACAAAATAGTCTAAAAAGTCACTTTGGGCAATACATGTTCAGCTGCTCAGAGATGCTGCTGCTCTGGGACTCTCCCAAACAAGCACTGTTCAAGAAAGAACACCAAAGGATAGTCAAGACCCCATTTATTTTTTATATATGTTTGATAAAATAAATCTTTGTGCAACATATTTTATGTGTTTTCTGTAAGAAATGGCAATAACTGGCTCACCCACTCGAATCCAAATAAATTTCATTTTTTTTTAATGGCAGAATTTTCATCTCATCTTTAAACTAGGTTGGGAAAACTTTGCAAGGAAAACTCATGTTTCCACTCCTCTTTAGTTTCCACTCTTACCTAACAGAGGACTCTCATCTAAGACTAGGAAAAATGTTTTATCACTGTTTATAAATAAAGTATCAGTTCAATACAGATACTTTACCCAATGAAAATAAGGTCCTCTATAATATGGTCAGTATTACTATAAAATTGTCAAGTATAGAGGTTGTATGTCCCAGAAAAGAACATGGGCTACATTTTCCACAGGTTCCTGTTCACGGTCAGAATAAACCACCCTATAATATTTTGATTTAATTTATTGTAGTGGTGCGAAATGTTTTCACCCTCCGTCACGATTCCCTAGAAAACTAACAAAATAATCAAACTTCCCTATTCCGTAGATAGGTCTTCTATGAAATGATGATCAGTGGCTTTTTGGAGGTGAAAGCTCTGCAGTTACAGTCCTGAATGAATTTTCTATTGAAGCCATAGAAAACTTCTTTAGGTTATCATGAAGAACGATGTGACACTTTCTATGCCTTCCTAGTTCTCAATGTAAATCCATTAAAATATCTGCAATCTTGTTTTGTAGTTGTCAGTTACCAACACCTACTATTCTTTAATTATTTTGGATTTTAGTCAAATGGCATTCATAATTCATTGATAAAGCATATATTTAAGCACCTTAAACCTACAGTATTTTCTCTTTTAAATATATATATAAAATGGTGTTTTGATTTTTGTATTATATTATATATTATAAGATGGTCCTTGATTTTTATTTCTTTTTAAAGGATAAACTTTAGTTAAGGTATTTCATATGCTTTAGGACAGACATATTATTTGGTTTCCATAACAGTTTTGTTTTCATAAAGTTGAACCACTTATTCAGTGAACAGAGGCATAGATAATTGTGGAATTTGTCAATTATATTAAAACATGACATAAATAGAAGTACAGGGGACTCAGCTGAGGAACTGACTCCTCCCCATACACATAGGAAAGGGATTTTAGCTTTATGGAGTCATTGCAGCAATCTTCACTCCCAGTCATTGGGGTAAAAGGATGCTTCCAGCCAGGACCCCTTACTTTCTGATATCGTATGTGTAACCCATATGTCACCCATCTGGCATTCGGTATTTGGCATGCATCTGTGCTCCCACTGTTCTCAGCTCACTTTTTAAGCTGCGCTTCTTCCAGCCAAGTAACAATATCTATAATGCACTTCCATGCAGAATACTCATGTAATATGAATTGCCTGGAAAAGGTAGATGAGAATAGTGGGGCTGCACAGATGCAGAGATTAGAAATCCAGAGATGAAAATAAATACATTTCTTTCTCTTTCGTTTGTCCCCAAAGAGAAAAATGAGCCAACTGGCTTGAAACCCAAAGAGATTAATTGCCCCTGCAAACTCATTCCATTCTAAGCATTTTTCCTGAATTGTCAGAGTCATTTCCTTCCTCTGCTCCCATCCCAAACGTCTCTTAGTCAAATATGATTTTGCTATTATTACTACTTGTATTACAGGAGGACTAAGTCACAGCTCATGACCTTCGTATAATGCCAATGTCAGTAAAACACCGAGGATCAATGTTAGATTCTGTCTTTTGGGACTGAGTCTTCCAGCTCTAGAAATAGAAATAGATAAGCAAAGCATAATTCTTTGTTTCAAGGCTTCTTCTGGTCATTATGAGGACCAGGATTTACCTTTTTTTCCTCTCCTTGGCATTCTACTAGTGTATTTATTCATTTGTCTTCTTCTGTATATGGTTATTTCCTTCTCTATATAGTTACACAGTTGGTGCTTTCGGGTCAGAAAGGAATTTTCCCCCAAGTCTAGAGGCTGCTGAAGGCATGTCAGGGCATTTTAATTTCCTCCTAATGCCAGGGCCAGGAATGATGGCAATGTCATTGGCCTCTCCTGCTCTGTCTCTGTGGCATACCATAGTTTTCCCAGAGTTTACCTTCAATCTGCTAAAGCTCTTCATTGTGTGCCATGGCATTAAAATATGTTTTGTGGGGTTTGAAGTGTGCCCAGCACGAAATGTGTGTTCAGGGACACCTCTGAATGAAAATTCATCAGCACGGCTACGTGGATTTCCTGGGCTGAGCTCATCCCAAGGGACACCATGCAGTAAGGCCTGGCTCACTCTGTACGCGACGTGAACTCTAGCGGTGTTTGTGCCGGAGGTATAAAACCTTCTCCAGAAGCCCATGCCTCTGTAGAGAGCACGACTGAAGAAATGCACGACAGCTTTACGACTGTGTATCCCATAAGGGCCACACCTCTCCGTTCGGAATGATATCAGAATATCAAGAGGACAAACAGATCCATGTATAAAAAATGCTGTGGGGTGTGGGATGGGAACAAACACACCTAAACAGGTTGAAAGTCTCACTTTAAACAGGGAACCATGTCTGTCTGCGAACGAACATAATCTGTCTTCAGTTGCAGTAAATACAGCTATGGAACCCCACATACTGTCAATTTGCCATGGAAACATAGGGATCTTAAAGAAAAACATGGATTCTAATGCACTGTTGGAGTTAACATTGTAGCAAAATTGAGCAAATGAGAATTGTTTGAGAAGCAGAAATGAAACATAACAGATCATAAAATCACTAGCTTAATAAACGTAACAAAAATGTAGGCACGAAAAAAGAATGATGTAATTTTGGGGTTTGATACATGGGTCAGTAAAATGCCTTAGAAATGCCTTAGGAACAATCAAAATGTTCCATTTCCCAATTAAATATATTCAAATGTGAGAAGCATTCAAATATATTTAATTTATTGTAGCTCAAAATCATTCTTATTTGACCTAAATCATAATAAATGTAGAAAGCTGAGATATTTAAAACAATAAAACTGTAAGTTTGTACAAAACCCAGAACTATATCACAATACTCTATTAGGAAGAAGAATTTAGTATTTATGGAGGTGACATAAATGTAACAAGACAAAAGAGTACAAAGGAGAACTACTGATTATGTTTATGGATGTGAATTGAGAGATGCAATGCAAATGTGGGAAGATGTATTTGCTCTTGACTAAGAGTTATAAAGGAAACCAACTCACTAAAACAGCCATACACTAAATTCATGGTGCAGCTTTTAATATGCATTCAAGAAAAAGGATAATGCCATTTCTTACAAGAATCATAATTTAACTCTAATTTATTCTACCCTTAAATCCATAGATTTTTTGGGGAAAAATTGATCTATTTTTGAGAAGGCTGTTCCTATAAAGCATAGTTCTGAGAGACAATTGACTTACAAGTGATATTGTGGAATTATTTCATCACCTGCTTCCCCATGTAACTAAATATTCACTGGTACTTGTATGTCTAAATACAGGCAAGATTTTCACTGGGAAGATGCATGTCTCTGATCATTCCTTAAATTACATTTTCCTTTCTCTTCTAGAAGAAAACAGCTTCTCTTCAGTGAACATGAGAACAAAGGCAGTTCTGGGAAACACAGCTTTCAGTTGTGGCAAACAGAAGCCGATTTCAGATACAGAATTGAAAAACTAGAGTAGATTTCCTTGAAGAAATAGTTACCTACTGTAACAGTTCTGTAAATCTCATCCTTATAAAGAGATGGCATTTTTTAATATTCTATCTTAGCATGATTTTAACAGAAATAGTGATTTAGAAAGAGTTGCACCGATTCACACTAGCTGAGAATGTGCTCCAGCAAGTCTATGCACAATCACAAATGTAAAACGGGATTGCTGCATTAGGCATTTAGCTAAATAACTATTCAGAAAAGACACAGGAAAGGCTACAAACCAAAGAGTCCTTTCTTCCTGCTTACAAGCAAATAAGGATTTTCTCGATGAATCTTGAGAAGAGTTACAGTCTATTGCTCTTCAAAAATTGCTAACAGAACACCAAACTTTTCAAAAGAATTTGTAAAAATCACAAGCAAAGCTCCTACGAGTCCCAAACTCTTCACGTTAATAAATAAATAATTAAAAAAAAAAATAAAGGCAAATGAAAACCAAGACACCATTGTGGTTTATGTGAACATATGGGGTATTAAACTGTAAGGAAATGAACCGCACGTACTTTCTGAGTAGAAACTTACACATAAAGAAGTTGAGGCCAAAATAGTTCACGCAGTGTAACACAAACACGTGCACCAGTCAGTCCCAATAAATGTATTGAACACGCTGCCAAACAAAGCCAGAAATGTGCTGCGCAGCCAGCTAGATGTTGTTTAACATGAGATGGGGATCACAGGGAACACAATGAGGAGACCAGATTTAGAGCAATTTAACAAAGCTTCCTTACCGTGCCAAGAAGCCTTTTTTTCTGCTGCCCTTTAATATTTGTCACATAGAAGTGGCGTATGCTCAGTTTGCTATTTAAAGATTCGTGTCAGGCTGTAATTCTAAATAGAGAACGTGAAACATAGACGTCTCTGGGAGGAATTTTTGTCTTGAAACTTAGCACTGCTTCCTGCTTCTTTAGCCCAAGGTCTGTTTCTCACTAACTTATGGCACTGTACCAATTTCTGAAGAACACATGCTGAGGTTAAAGGTTTCTGTCAAATCAGTTCCACATCAGATACCGTGATGTCATATGTTAAGACATCTCCAGGATTTATCTTAGCATTACATAGTTCTGTCTAAAGAAAGTGGCCAGTCATTGCTACTGGTTTCATCCCTTTGCATAGTTCCACTGAAGGGAAAATGGGGGGAAAAATGAGTATTTCCACAATAAAGGAATGAATGAACATGAAAAAATGATATAATAATGCTGGAGAAAGGGATTTCTCCTACCAGGGCAGATCTTAATTGAAGCAAATTAAAATAGGTCAAAGCAGTGGAATTCTGAAAATGAGTCATCATTTCACACATTTATTTGGACCTTGTAACGTGCCTTATTTGAAGTCATTCCTAGGATGCTGTTGGAGTCAAAATCAGCGATATTCAATGAGTAGCCCCTGAAAAACCAGCAGAAAGAATGAACTGTTTTCTATGGCTGTGTGTTTGCAGACTGATTAACTCTTGTGTCTAAGAAAATCCCAGCTCTGAAATTCTTCCTGCTGCTTTGGCATTTATAAAAGTGGATTCTCTTCTGCTTTATAAGTAGTGAATGCATGGAACCACTTTCTTACAATTAAAGCGCTAATGAGAATCTCTCTTTTACTTGGTCAACTGTTTTAGCAAATGATTCGGAGACCTAATTTCTCTAGAGGGTGGCAAATTCAGTCAGATTTGGTTGAAATAGATATGAAAATTAACTAAAGAAAAGAGTGGGGATATATAGGGAGAGTAAGATCTATACCTATGACTGCATAAGATGTATTTCCTCAGGAAATTATGCTAAAGAGATGTCTATGTCCATGTTTGGTCTGGGTCTTATCAGACAGGTTATTACACTAGATGGAAGTAGACACTAATCCAGCCCAGCAGTTAGTATATTGCCTACATAGAGAACATATGTTTAAATACATCTATATTGATCTGTGAGCATATGTGGAATAGGTCATAAGTTACTTCCTTTCCTTTTTTTTTCCACCTTTGCAGAGTATTTGGTGCTGCTATACTGCTGACATCCTCCCTCAACATGTTAATACCATCTGCAGCCAGGGTGCACTATGGGTGCGTCATCTTTGTTAGGATCTTGCAGGGCCTTGTAGAGGTATGGAAAAATTATAAAATAACCAGTCAATGTGATAGATGTTTGTTAGCCTTTAACTAGCAATTGTACCTTTTGGGGGAAAATAAAAATTGCTTTCAGTTTATTATTGATTTTCAGTGTAACGGATTTCAGTGTATAAATTACAGGTGTTTGATTTTCCTTTGTGTATAAAATTACATAGCAAAGTCTCCTCTTGCTAAGAAGCCAGTGTGATACATATTTAACACTGAAGTTTCACTGAAATCCTGTACTGCATAGGGTTTATACTGATGCTATTCTCAACACTTACTTGCTGTCCAGCCTCACAGATTAAATCTACAATGAAGAATTAATCTTCTACCGCAAGCCCCAATCATGCTCTTGTTGGAATGAATGAGAGATTTACCATAATTTAAAAAAGAAAAAAAAATGACCTTGCCCTCTAAATTTATTTGTTTGTTTCTTTACTGAAAGACAGATTTGTAGGCCTGTGATCACTGGTTCTTTGTTCCTCAGGGCTACGCACTTCTGTTGCATGAGCTGATTTTAACTTGTGCACTTCATTGTATAAAAAGACTCCAAAAGAGGGTGCAGAATATGCCTGAAAGTTAGGTAATGGTCAATCAAGTTCTTAAAGGACATGGGTATAAATCTGGATCCATTCCTGAAAAGTGATCTGCATGTACAGAGGTGTGCTGGACTGCAAAGAAGAGAGAAACAGAAGCAAGTGGGTAATTAAAAAATAAAACAGCTATTTTAGACTCACTCATTTCTGTGATACTGTTCAAAGGGACTGTGAATGCAAAACATCTCAACCAGGACCATCAGAAGAAGGTTTACATAAACCCTGACAATTTCAAGATTATGTCTTTTTATTTTTTTGAAAAATTGACAAAAAGAGTGAAATGAACATTAAATTGGTTATTGGATCTTCTTTCAAAACGGAATAATGCATTTTATGACCTTTTGCATATTAAGACCACTAATCTCAACATTTATTATAACCTCATTATTTGCAAAAAGTTACTGTTTTTTTCTACTTTTTGCATGGGAAGAAAACCATCTGATTAAGAGAAAAGTGACTCTATATAACTATGCATACATCATAATAATTCTTAAGTAGGAATTTTGTGGGAAATTACTGTACATTTCATATTACATTTTCTAAAATTTTAACACTGCAGGATGTAATTTTTTTAAAAAATTTTTTCTATTAGTAAGTTGAAAGCTGGTTTTGAAGACACCTAAAAAGTAACTGGTTTAAAATCAAACCAACAAACATAATTTGATTATTTGCTTTAAGTGCTCAAGAAGGTTCATTAAAGACAAAGATAGCGAAAAACTTCTCTCTTAACATTATGTTTTTAAGCTCTTATTGACCTTATTTTCTAGTTTTAGAGCAGTGGAGCAGTAATCTGTATTTCCTAAATGATACTTTAAATGTTAGATTAGAAAAAAACCCAAAACTTAGAAGGCCACCAAAATTGAGGGTTGGAGAAATCAGCCCAGCATTAGAAATATTCCAGAGGGTTTGTGTTTTTATCCTTCCTTTGACTCTGGTATTTATGCATTAAGATTCTTTCTTTTTAATTCTTTGCAATTTTTTCCTGGAAGGGAGAGGGGGAGTAAAAGGAAATAATTATGTTTTATATCTGTTTCATAAGGCCTCTTTAATAATTTGGAGTGATATACAAACCCCATTTCAACTTTAATAGAAATTGAAGGTTTTCCATGCTCAGACTTGACTATAGAAATGCAAAGCATTCTCAACTTCTTGTTTGTAGCAATTAAAAAAAAAACGTATCATGCAAAGACAATGAACTGAGTGGTTGATCAGCATTAGCTAACTTGTGGCACACCCATTCCCCAGGGGGTCACCTACCCTGCCTGCCACGGTATTTGGAGCAAGTGGGCCCCCCCATTAGAAAGAAGTAGGTTAGCAACCACTTCCTTTTGTGGTAAGTAACCTTCTATTTTTGTCTTTCTTTCATTTGTAATGTAAAAGTCTTTTGAGACTGAATTTTTCTCCCTTTTCATCCGCACATGTCTTGTTTCGTAGGTTCCTATGCAGGAGCTGTTATTGCAATGCCTTTAGCTGGAATTCTAGTGCAATATACTGGGTGGTCTTCTGTGTTCTATGTGTATGGTATGCATTTTTGCTCATTTCACTCCAATATTGTATGACCTTACTCTACCCTTTCTAAAAGTGTAAAAGCTACTGTTAAGAGGCCAAGAAAAAGAGAAGTGGGTCTGTAAAGCTAAAAATACAGTCTAGAGAAAAGGACAATGAAAGAATAGAATTTAAAGGAGACAGTAGGAAAGTAACATTATTAAATAAGAAGAGAAGCTAGTTCATGGTGAAACGTTCATCACTTCTAGTACAAGTAGTGCAAACTGCTATGCAGATCTATAGCATCTCAGATCATGTAAAATCGCTCTTTCATTTATACAACTGCAAGTTTAGAGTACCTACCCTGACTCAGATGTCCTGATTTTTATCTGAAGAACTACATAACTTCATCCACACTATTTGTACTACCTTAACTTACACTGATGGAAAAAAATGTCCCAAAGGAGTTCATTCTGAAGTGTAAAATTGTTGTGAATCAGGGGAAAACCTTACAGATATTGCATAAACTACTCAGGAAGTGCATTGCTATGTTGAAAACAATGCCACAATCTTGTATTTTGCAGGCAAAAAAATTAGTGCAGTAATCAAACAGCAGTGGCTTAAAGCACAATGGAACTTCATTTACAGTCTGGTGAAATGAAATGGAAGCTGTTTCATTGCATTGCATCTTACAAATTCATGCTAAAATATCAGTGAATATTCACTTATAGTGAAATCATTCTGTGAATGAAACAAAGATGACTTCAATGTGGTCCAGCTCCGCATGTATTTTGCACAAATACTGTTTGCAGGATCCAAGTCTCTGTTAGAATGACTCAGTAGAAGAGCAGTAACAACAATTGCCATTTAAATTTATTACAATTATTCACAGATTTTTTCGTTGTTTGCTGCTTTAGTATGCATCTTTTTAAAGTTTTTCTTTCCATTCCAAAGGGAGCTTTGGTATAGTCTGGTACATGTTTTGGCTTTTGGTTTCATATGAGAGTCCTGCAAAGCATCCTACTATCACAGATGAAGAAAGGAGATACATAGAAGAAAGCATTGGAGAGAGTGCCAACCTCCTAGGTGCAATGGAAGTAAGAATATTACTTACACACGTTTGCTATGAGATATAGTAATAAACCACCCAAAAACCCAAACATAAACAATAACAACAACAAAAAATCAAACATCCTTCTCTCTTAAGAGAGAAAACCAAGTTTCAAACAATTGAATGGTTTGGGGGTTGTAGTACCTTGAGTTCAAGTGGTTAATTTACTCCCTATATAATCCCTACTGGAAGGTTTTCCTCTTCCTGAAAATAAGCTGGCAGAAAAGCATTACTCAGTGTGTCTTGAGGTCCTCAAAACATCAGGAAAAAAGCAAATCCTGACTATTCTGTTTAATTTGCAAGGAAGACTGCAAGTTGCAACAGAGCATGCTAGGAGAGCCATAGGAACATTCCCCATTATTGTGGTAATTCTGCTGGAAGCATGCTGTCAAGTCTCTTATAATCTGACTTAGTTCTGTGCTGGATTAGTTCTCAAGAACTCCTAAAAAACTAACTATGAACTCAGAGAATTTTCTAGCTACTTAATATTCCCATCACGCTAAAGAATAATTTTCTTATTTCTCTAACTATTGAAAAGCTTTAAAGAAACTATCACCATGCTTACTAACTGAAGAAAGTAAAAAGTTTTGGTTCTTAAGCCTCACTTCAACTGCTTAGATCTTTACACCACCCATTCCCAGTAGACCATCACTACCACTCTTCATTATGTTTTCTAATTGGTCAGAACACTGTTTCTTCATTGAACTCAGAAATAAACCATTTTTCTCTTAGTAAAAAAACTTTGATACAGATTAAATAGGGAACTGGAAATATTAAAGAGTAATTTCTTTGATAGCTGACATTTTTAGGTGTTCCTGAGGGAGTGTTGGGGTTGATATTCAATAGCGTTCAGCAGTGTTCATGGTTACCTATACCTACAAGTGCTTTTGAAAATCTGACATGAAATGAGATACTTTGAAGGATGTCCATATAATTCTTACTTGGGTTGGATAATTTCTGTCTACTTTTTATTGTTGCTTTTTAATTAAACATTTTTTTGAAGTGATTAGTTTGTATCAATAGCTCAGTTGCTTCTAAAATATTTAGGCTGAAATTCTTCCCATAGTACCAAGTTTGCTTTTCTGTCTGGCTTTTCATTAATTAAGTCACTCTTAATCCTTAGCTCTTACTTAAGTGTAATTTATTAGGTATACAAGGTACTGCATATATCCTTCTAGGGGCTGTTTTTCTTTGAAGAAAAGCCAGTATTCAATTCAACAGACTAAATCCAGCCTGAAACCTTGCTGAAGCAATTTTCAAACACTCATCTGGGTCTGGATCCTGTGTTTGGATCAACACAGATGGGCAGAACCCTGGGCTCATGGAGAGGTGCTAGGACTCAGCAGGACTGTAGTTCTGTCCATCTGTCTTTTTTTTTTTTTTTTTTTTAAATTATGAAATTCATTTTAAAAATACAATAAAACAAACAAACAAATATACTGACCAAGCAGTTTGAGTTGAGGTTTGATAAAAAAATTATTCAGAATGCTGGGATTAAGTTTTAAATGCTAAAATTCTTAAAATAAATCTGGATGATATTGTGTACTTAGAGTGTAAATCTGACTGTTGCCTTAGATAGAACAGCACTGCCCTTTAAAGTAAAATTATTATTTTGGACTTAGTATGTTCATGTTTACATGATTGAGATAATGGCAGTTGTACATGAATGTTTTGATACAGCTAAGTATCACTGAGTTTCTCCACTTGCGCATTTTGTAGTAATTTTTACTTGCATTTGTTTTTAAATTAAATCTTGATCACCCAAACGTGGATGCCTGTACTTTATGATAATTGAAGTCATTGGAATTCAGATAATTAAAGCTGGGTATATATGAGCTTTTTGGAGTATAGGTAAAAATAACAGATAGAAAAGGGGAAGATAAGTGGTTGATAATGATCAAAACGGTGACTGGATCCCCCTTTCTATGTTTCAGAAATACAAAACTCCATGGAGAAAATTTTTTACATCTATGCCAGTCTATGCAATAATTGTTGCAAACTTCTGTAGAAGCTGGACTTTTTACTTGCTGCTTATTAGTCAGCCTGCTTACTTTGAGGAAGTGTTTGGATTTGAAATAAGCAAGGTATGTAAAAATAACGTAAAGCTTTTATCTTAGCTAAGCCACTATCAGAGCTACACTTGTTGTATTTATTAGGAGGAGAAAAGTGTTCTGCATCTTTATCATGGGTTTACAAGTCTTAAATCTTATCCTTCCCAGTTACTGTTTCCTTGACCAGCACATATAAGTGAAGTAGCAACAATAACAAAGGGTTGGAGAGGGGAAGGTGAGGGCAGGATGAGATTTAGCGATGATCTACTTGGGGCCATATTGCAAAAAGACCTTCGGTTAAGTGCTTGAAACCGGATCAGGCATGGTATTAGAAAGGTATCGAGAGACCCATTACACTTCTGTCCCGGACACCCCAGGGGATGCAGGATCCCACCAAAGCTGTAAAGAAACCATTGACAAGTGGTTCCATTTTTCCAGGTGCATTTTACAAAGCAGGACCACCTAGTTTTAGAAAGGCTAGTACAATTTATCACCTTCCTCTACCCCACTTTAATGCGGTGAGAACTGCTCCCCCTTTTTCACTTAGGAAGTGAAAGAGATGGTGGCAAAATATGAGACATAGGGATGATTCCCTAAGGGAAGGTTCCATGAAATTCACATGGATTTTGGGTCAGACCTGTAATGTAAATATGGATACATGCACACAAGCCTTCAGAGTGTATAGTAAGCTTCCTACTAATACAGATTTCCTTCTTGTGAAAGTTAGGAGGGTTGTGCTTTTGAGAGACCTGTGTTCTTCTGATCGTGTTCCATGAGGTATTGTCACCCTAAATTGTGGTGTAAGTGACAATTAGATGAGTAGATTCCAGAGTGTTGCCATATTATGGAGTATTGTCAAAATCATGTAATGCCATCCTGCATCTAAGGGTGGGCTTCCATCTTTAGCTGGAGTTATTTTAAGAAGCTTTGCTATGCTTGAAACATCATCTGTTACGCATGCAATAAGAATGGTCACATCCTATAGAATTAATCTGATCCTTTTGTTCTGGAAGATTTTTCTTAGAGTGTATTCAAAGAAATGCGGAGCTTTGTAATCAATGACAGCAAAATCAGTTTTTACCTGCTGTGGATATGGATGCTCATAAATGAATAGTTATCATTTAGTCAGGAACACCTCAAAGCAGTAACTGCAATACCATAGTTACCTCATAATTAATATCTGGCTTATTGGGAGAAAATTCTGTTAACATGAAGCTCGCTGTCGCAACATAGTTGCCACATATATAAACTGCAGTGAATATACAATTTCACAACTTTAATTGAAGAGTAGAGAAAACTTGTTTTCTTTTTGTTCTCATAGAGTCTGTCTGCTCTGCACACTGATGTAACTCAAGTCAGACATCAGGCCAGCTGATACACTGTTCAGACAGGAATTATGCAAAACCCCCCTCTGCTTAAGCACTTTTTCACATATACACAATAATCAGCACTCCCTGTTAGAACAAAATGCCGTGTGTACTAAACCAGACTATTTGCAAGGCAGTTATGTTGACAGGAGATAGCAGGCGGCAGTGCCATGCTCACAGATGCCCTATCCTGCTTTGAAGGAAAGGTCTCCAAATACATTATTATATCTTGGAACAGTCATTGCAAAATTACTGTGTCTTACTTTGCTAGTATGCATAGCATTTTGAATATTGTCAGTGGATATTTGGTATGTTATCTTTCACTAGGTACAGAGTTTCTCAGACATATCTTTTGCCCACGTGAAATTGAGGAATGGTCGGAAATAGAAGGCAAATGGCCATTGTGCATGTCAGGATGATCCACAGGGAATCTGTCTGGACGTGTTAGGTTTACTGGGTGATGCTACACCAAAGACATCACCACAGAAATGTAGCAATTCAGTTCAGTACATTTGATCATAAATTTTCTAAAAAGAAAGGGCAGAGGGGCTATAAATTAGGGGAAAAGAAGTCATTAGCTTAAATATAAACTGAGAAAACAATCTATAAACAAAAAGTGTCACGACATCAGAGGTTCTTAAAAACTCTGGCTGTCCTTCATAAAATACAACAACTTAAGATAACCAGTTTTTGTCATTTCATAAACCAAGCTAAGATTTTTAGCTTTAGCACATAGCCTGAAATTGAAGACAAACAATTAATTAGTTGCTGAATGCTTCAGAAAATGAAGAATCAATATTTTCTTACTGTTTATACTCTGCTAATTCTAATGTTTATTTTAGGTGGGTATCTTATCTGCTGTGCCGCATTTAGTGATGACAATTATTGTTCCTATTGGGGGACAAATTGCAGACTTTTTAAGAAGCAGGCAGATTCTTTCCACCACTACTGTGAGAAAGATCATGAACTGTGGAGGTAAGTCCTTTTCTATTAAAAAGCTTCTTGTACAGATTCAATGTCCATATAGTACACTGTATACAGTAAACAAACAAACTGCATGGTTTTATGTACTTATGAAGCAATACTTTGTACATTTTTTGTGTATTACAGATGTGGTTACTAAATAAATGTAAACACAGTTGTTCCTGTTCCCAGTTTCAATATATGGTATTTGAAAATGCGTTTTGACTGTTAAAGAGACAGATGAGCTTTGGGGGGGTAATTTGCCTGTCCTTAGCTACTTACTGAATCTTAGCTCCTCATCTTAACACCCTCTGCACTAAGAGAGCCCAAACAACTACCTGAGATTACATATCTGACTTCTGAGCTGAATCCTGGCTGTGATAAAGGCTGCAAAATTCATAAGCAAGTTAAGTGTATATTCCCATTAGGGTTGGCTGGAATGACCTAACCAAATCACAGGCATTTCTTTTCATCTTAAAACTGACAGGGAGTAACAGTAAATTAGCACACAAAGAATAAAGTAAGGATTATCTGAGGCAGCAAGAATATGTGGTTTTTAGGGATGAAAGAAATACCTGATTATACTCCACTCAGAGGTAATGTTTTGCCTCTGTCTTCCTATGAAATATTGCCATATCCTAAGGTGTTCAATATTTCATAGGAAATTAAATCTGATGCCTGGTTTTGTTTATGATTTCCACAGGTTTTGGTATGGAAGCAACTCTTCTTCTCGTGGTGGGATATTCTCACAGTAAAGGAGTGGCTATTTCATTCTTAGTGCTCGCTGTGGGCTTTAGTGGATTCGCCATATCTGGTAAGATATTATTGTTATTAGTAGATTATTTTATCTTAAGAGATAGAACACCTAATTTGGTTTTTATTCATTGATAGCGATTTAAGCAAATCTCAGAATTCCAAATGATATTATTTATGATCACTACAAAGGAAAGTACAGTCAGTACCACATCTTTTATATTAGATTATTTTTGTTCAAATACTTCAATCTTTTCCATATTCATTGCAGCAGATTAGACTTTCTTTTCAGTGAGGTGCTAAGGTACGCTGTAGATTTTTCTTGAAATCAAACGTATACACAAATGGACTGATATTATACAATGATACCTAAATTTACATGTCTCTGTTTATATATAGGCCCTTTACTATTTTTTTCTGCTGTATATTAGTTAATGCTTTGTTGGTGTTGCATTATTTTATTACTTTGAGGCCTAATTACTAGCAATTTTTTTCTGATTTAAAATTCAGCTCTTCCCCTTTCCTGCTGATATATTACCCCTTTGCCTCTGTCTTTCCCAAACACAAGTCACCTGGCTTTCCCTTGTTTTCCCACTGTGATCTAAGTATCCTCTCCCATGCTGTTTCCTTATGTCTAAAACAGGCTCTCTTCTCTTTTGTGCCAAATATCTAAACACTCCGTAATCATATCTGTCCTTAATCCCACATATTCCACAAGGTATCATGCCTGTTTTGCACAACTTGATAAGTGTACTGCACTTTCTCTAACAGTTATCCATATCCTACTGCCTGCCTTTCCCCTTTTATTGCATTTCTGTATCCAAAGATTTGGTTTCTGTTTTCACTTACTTACATGCTTATTTTGGGGACAATGAGTTCCGTGACTTCAGAGAAGCATGGGTTTTTTCTAAGATTATTTAAATAGTTACTGCATAAATTTCCACAGAATTAAGCTGCTGGAAATGTGAGAGAACAAACAAGTATTTATAAAAGTAATTAATAAATCATTTATAGATACTGTCTTTTTACTCCCTTCTTTTTACCACTCAAGAACAGAAGGGAACTCCCTTCTGCTGGTCTGTGTAACAAAAAGAAAAATGTGGGCAATAGAAAAGCGGTACAAGCTGGAAGAAGAAATGACATGTTATTTGCAGCATGAAATGGTCATGAATGACACTGCAAAATGTGAACTTTCTCCCTGCCTAAGTATATTCTGGGTTCTCTACTCCACACAGCCACTACTGGGATTTTTTTAAAAACTACAGTTTGGGGAAGAAAATACATTTGGTATCCTTTTTATAATATATTTTTTAAAGAAAATGAAAACCTAGAGTCTCTCTAGGAATATTTAACCATTATAAGCCTTTTACAGAAAAAGAAATGCAACTAAACAGCCCAAATATGTCATAGTAAAATTGTCAAGTGATAGCATTACTTTTCAGAACTGAAGTAATGCTCTGCTTTTCGTATGGATGTTTGCTGACCTTTGTATTGCAGGATTCAATGTCAACCATTTAGACATTGCCCCAAGGTATGCCAGCATCTTAATGGGGATTTCTAATGGAGTCGGGACCTTGTCTGGAATGGTTTGCCCTATAATTGTCGGAGCAATGACAAAGAACAAGGTAAACGGCAATATGGTTTTCAGATCTTCCAGTTTAATACTATTGGTTTCAAGAAAAAGACCTTTCCATACTACAACTTGCCATGATATCCATATTAGAGTCTGGGACCCCCAGGGGACAGCATCTAGGAACTTGCAAATTTGAAGCATGCTTCGGTATATGCTCAGCAGGTCAGTGCTTTTGTAGGCTAATGAACAGTGATTTTTCAAAGAAAGATGGATATAAATAACTGGAAACTGGATACTTAAATGTTTTTAGGTGTGCTGACTACCACAGCCTCAATCCCTAATTTAAATCTTTCAGCTCAGAAGAGTCAGATAAGTCTGTGCACTAGTCTGATTTAGCAAATTTCTTCTTTACAGACACGTGAAGAGTGGCAGTATGTCTTCCTCATTGCTGCTTTAGTTCATTATGGAGGTGTTATCTTCTATGGCATATTTGCTTCAGGAGAGAAACAACCCTGGGCAGACCCTGAACAGACAAGTGAAGAGAAATGTGGCTTTATTCATGAAGATGAACTTGCTGAAGAGACAGGGGACATTACTCAGAATTATGTAAATTATGGTACCACCAAGTCTTATGGTGCTACAACCCAGGTCAACGGTGGTTGGCCTAATGGTTGGGAGAAAAAAGAGGAATTTGTACAAGAGGAAGTACAAGACTCATACAACTACAAGGAAGGAGATTATTCATAACAAACCTAAATATTGGGTATATTTTGTAGTGTTTGTGATTAAATTCATTGTGATTGTTTGCACACAGAAATAAAATGTGGTATAAACATGTAAACACATATCAAACAGGAAGGTCTTACTGTAAAAAAAATACATCAAAGTGCAATCTGTATGAGTTGTGACATGTCATCACTTTCATTAGGTTATATTTGTTCTATAAACATTAGAGTTTTAAGGGTTTACTGGTCAAAACTATAGAGGCAATTAGATACTTAAGGTATACAAGAGCTAAAACTCATAACTAAGGATTAAAGCACAACTAAGCAACCAAGTTGGCACATCTAATGCTCTTTTTAGAAAGCCAAAATTACTTGATCATTAAAAATGCACTTATGTATTTGTTACACTGTATTGAAAGAGATTGTGTTAAATACACACGTTTACTCAGTGCAATGTAGGAATTGTGTGTTTAGTCTAAGACAAGAGCTTTCTTAAAGGAGAAAGGTTGAGTCCTAGGCGTTTACAGAGGATTGATCCAGTTCCTTTCATGGCAATTGTATCAAGCCTAAAGAACAAATAGGGCATATTGTATGTTTATCGTGATTACATGCTGCAGGCTACTCTGTGATGAATAAAGGAATTATTTAGGAGTTTTATACTGAATATTTGGGCACAAATTCTTATTTCTATTCTTTACAGAATCTTATGAAGTTATAGGCATTGTCATGTTCTTCCCTGCATTTATCAACTAATTTAAAAACAATATATAATGCTGTCTGACTTTTCATGCAGACTGTCAAATCCCTTTATCCAAACCCAAACTTTGTTATTCTATTCTTTGCAGTATATTCCAACTTTGTACTGGTGTCTTTAGAGAGAAAAAACCAATATAACCTAGAAGAAGATATAGTCTTTTACAAAATTCCAAAGAGAAATTTACTATGAGCAAGTAGCCCTATGAAAAAGGATGTATTTGTTTTGCAGAATATTTTGAAGCCAATAGAAGAAACAGAGAATAATTTAACCCTTATTCTTCCCTTAATAGCTTTCATATTTTTACACATCGTGCCACAGTTGTATACATAGATATAAGTTTATTGAAGATACTGTAATTATAGAAAATGTTGCTATTTTAGAAATCCCTGAAATAAAAAATGTATTTGTCTTTCGGTTAAACCTAATAATAACGGACACTAAATATGAGTAACATATAAACTCACAATAAACCAAAGTGGTAAATAACTAGTGTTGGGTTGAAAGAAGCCAACAAGCATCACGCTTGACTTTTTAGCATAACTCAACAGTGACTGCAACATTAGTGTACCAAGCAATAAGTGCAATGCATTATGAAGTGCATAATCTTCTAGACTATATATTAACCTTCATTTAGCTTGTTGTATATATTTGGGGTTGTTGGGATTAAACCAAACTGAACCAACTGAATTTAGCAACACCAGACCACTTCTTAATACTCTAAAATGACAACAATGATCCATTTCTTAATTCAATCAAATGATTATTATTGTATGTAATAATCCATTCTGGATTCTTGGTCTGTTCATTGTATCGTGCTAGTGATTGGAAACCCTGCTACCGCAATATACAACTTGAGGATTGTTTCTTCTCCTTTTTTTTAATGCAAATCATACCTTGACCTTAAGAAAAAAGTATTTTGCTTTGTGCCTCAAAGTGATGTAAAATGTGACCATAGCTTTTGCTGTGTTTAATGAAAAAGATGTGGACTGTGTCACTTTTGTTGCTGCAAAAAGTGTTAATAAAATGCTCTATTTATCCTTTTATACAAAAAAGGACCATTGCAGTTTCTTGTCATTTTTTTTTTAATCCATTTTAATATAGAGGACTAAAATTATAGTCACTGTAGAACAAATCCAGCTATTGATATGGAGATAATACCTTATATCCCATCCGGGAGCTATGCTGAATACCCAACGTCCTGCAATGTCTACTCTCACCTCTGACCATGCAGAGGTGTGTGGTGGGAGAGGCACAACACTCTAGATTGTTGTTCCTCTTCTCACAAGGATGGTTGGAGTACGTGTGGAAGAGAAAGGAACAGGAGGATCAGTGCGCCAGCCAATGAAGCAAAACTGGGAAAGAAAAGCTAATCTGTGTTAGCTAAAGAGCTGGCATGGATCGGCATTCTCTAAAGAAAATAAAAAGCATCACAGACTGCTGTTCTTGGAATTTGCTTCCTTTCTTGCTCCTGGAACAAGACTCATTAGCTGAAACATGTTACTTTCCGTCCATCTTTAGATAGACCCTAAAGGAATCAGTAAATTCAAGAAATCTTCTGTTAAAAGTAAGTCTTCTTCTAATAAAATTTTTACTTTTCAATAATTTTCTTGCACCAAGTAGAAGAATGTAGAAACACCAAACTGAACAGAAGGCTGCAAAACACTGGGCAAACCAGTAATGTGCCCAGTGTTTCTCACCAATTGGCTAGTTGTCATGAGATGCTGAGTCAGGTAACACACGAAGTTACTGCTAATTGTTTTGATGGACTGGTGTGATGTTGCCATGGAAACTTCCTGAGAGATTCAAAAGTGGGATAAATAGGGGCTGTAAAAGTGCTGTTGCATTTCTCATGGTAAGCGGACAGCTCAGAAAATGAAAACTAATTAACAAAATTAAAAGAAATTCTTCTTAGTTTTCAGTCTAATCTTACAGGTTCTCTATCTTTTGGAATTGTTTCAATAATTTCCTATCTTTAAGTACAGGTAATTTTTTCTTTTCTTATTAGCTTGACACCTTTTAATTCCTTAGAACAAAGGATGATGATACTTTAATTCAGGCACTAGACACTGCACTGTTCAGCCATGCACTACTCAGTGGGAACTCAAAAATTGCCTTTAAATGCTACAACACTATAAGATCCTCCACGTTCTCTTTCCAGCTCTCTGCTCCTGTTTTGACTCCTTTACTTCCTCTTTAAATGGCTGTGCAGAAGAAACATCCTTCTGGAAAGGAAGAGGAGCACGGCAGGTTTTAAGATTTTTACTTCTTGACAGACCCTTATTCACAGAGAAATACAGGAACCAATCATCAGGATTATGGCTGAGGAAGAAGAAGGGGACATGGGCAAAATAATTGGGTTCTTGCAAAGGATGATTAAGTGAAGACAAGCAGCAGCAGCTGGATCTGTTTCACAGAAAAGGAGAGTTGAGAGGACATGACCCTTCATCTAAACTCCTTTATTTCTTCTCAGTAAATACGTTTATGTTTCTCCCTTGCTACTTCATTTTTACAAAGTAGCATTGCTAAAATACACCTCTTCAGCCTCTTCTGAACTGTGCCCTCTGTGCCCAGAGATTTCTCTTCTCCACTCAGATTCAAAGACTAGCTCTGCAGACGTGTGGCACTCCCGTGGCGCAGTGCTCCTCTTTTGAAACTCTTAGCAGCTCCAGTCATCCCCGTTTATCAATCAGACTGTGTTCACAGTCACTCGATCATTTTGTCCTCTCACCTGTTTCTGTTCCGTTCCCCTATCTGGTACTCTCTGCTCACTTAGTATGTTGAAAAAACAGGAAAGGAACTGTTACTCACATTTTTATTTATCAGTTAGTTATCTTTTCAGTGTGGAACAATAAGTAAAAGGAAGGAGTAGAATCCAGGCTCCATTAAAATTGTTAGAAAAGCTTTGAGTTTAGATGGGCTAGAATATCACCTCAAATGTTCACCTTTATGTCCTCAAATGATTTCATATAGATATTATCTCTCAATCATCAGTGACAATTTTTAAAATATTTTAATCTGCACTGGTCAGATCCCTTCTGTTAACACATACTCTTTGTTGCAGAGATAAAGCTATCATAAAGTGCTCTTTGCTTTCAGAAGTGATCATGAAATTCAATGGACCAAATTTCATAAAAACACTTTTCTATGGGGGAAAAGAAAGCCTCAAGGTAAAGGTTGAATAACAGTGACAAAAGAATATCTGCAAATATGAATGAAGTCCTCTTTCAGCATGAAGCTAGGAATAGGAATGAATGTGGAAGTCAGAATAAATGTCACAGTTCAAAGCCGTACTGTTAGAAAGATAACATCACAGTCTTAGTTGCTGCCTCTGAAAGATGAAATGTTTTGTTCCTTTCAGGATAAGCGGTGAAGGAGTTTGAAGGCTAGTCTAAGTCTAGATTAGCTACTTAACAGCAGCTGCTTTTGTACTTATTTTTAATTTGTCTGTGGTTTTTGCTTGAATAATTTCATTGCACTGGGAGATTTAAGAGTAAATAATCAAAGGATCTAGAACTACAGTCAGGTCTTTTAATTAGGTATCTATGTATATCCTCTCTGACCCAGCTAATGTGTCTGATGTTGCTATTCTAGCTTTGCCTAACAGTTTTTCACTCTGTTGTAATGGAAAGCATGGCAAAAAATGATAAGTACTATCTATTTACATACGTACAACTACTGAACCTGTGTGCTTAGTTATACTGAGGTCAAGTGCTTAGACAGTATCTTCCATGTTTGAGAATTAACGTTACAAAATGATTGTTGGCAAATGCCTCCTTGGTAAGGCTTTTAACATTGGAAACATATAATCCTTGCAATTTTTGCTTTAGGTGAAGGCACGTTCTCTCAAATGCCACGGGCGAGGCATTAGAAAACAATTCAAAACAAGATTTTGAGAGACAGTCCAACCTCTGGCAGGCTCTTATCTATAAGAAAGTAAGTAGAGAATAAGTATGAAAGGCAGATGTAATGTCAAAGATAAAATATAAATTAGAAATTACAGGAAATAAAGTGTAGGAAATTTAAGGAAAAGCTTATAGAAGAGCTGCCAAATTTCCTAACTTTTGCTCATGGCAGTAGTGAGAAGAAAAAAACTGAATATGAAGTCCTAAATAGCTGCTCCACCCTATCTTGAGTCTAAGGTATGATCAAAGATTGGCTCAGAAGCTGATTACTGTGTTCTGGCTGCATCCTCCCTTATCCTGACATAGTTCCTAACACATTTCTCCGTCAGGGCCGTGAGGGCACTCACAGCCCTTAACCACCTGAGCATCCTGCCCTGGGACCCCCCAGGAGCCCCAATTCAGCTCAGGCCTGGGCTTCCCCCTCTCTGCTCTGTCTCCTGAATAGAAGTTGGAGCTGTGTTGTGCCCTTGTCTCCAGTCCTGCCTCTGGCCCACCTCGCGTTGCTCCTGAGAGGGCTCTCTGGCTGGACCCTGGCCCTCAATCATCCCTTGGTGTCTCCGGGACTGTCGGTGGAGCTAGCACCCTGCTCTGCCCACGCTGCTCAGACCCCGGGGGACTGTCTCCCGGTCAATAACTGCACAGCCAGCACCTGGGTCACCCTCGGCTCGTGGCTCATTTCCCGAGGGAGCTGCCCCTACGGCTCCTCCTGCTCCCTGTTGGACACTTCCCGTGTTGCGCTGGTGACAGTCAGGAGAGACTTATTAAACTTCACGTGTGGTCAATTCACAATCCTGAAATCAAGATTTACACTACTTCTGGCTGGGCACTGTTGCACGATGGCATACTGTCGTCTCACGAAGGTGTGCAAGCAAATGATGTTCTTGATCTTTGGGCTAAGCAGGGTCAGCAGTTAAAACTGATGGTTTGCAAAACTGGCGATCGAGGCATTATAAAGAGTAACACAACCTTGGACGACTGACAAGGAGTTGATGACGAGGTGTTGCTTGTACCCTGAGGATCAAATGGCAGGTTCTGTGCATGAAGAATAGTGAATGATGAACATTTGACATGGACAAACAGTACAGCTGTATTTGCTTTAGCAAGATCCCGATTCATACTAAGTAGTATGAATTCATTCAAATCTACTCTGACTGCAACACTTTGAACACTCAATATATAACTTATACCTGTGCAAATTTACTTCCTCTATTGCTTTTCTTTCAGAAAACACAGAGATTACATGTCATTAGTAACCTAACAAAATAAACTGGTTAACTTAATCAGCAACAGGAAGAATTTTATTTCAAATGGTAAACATATCTTATATGAGAAAGATAGCAGCCGTCCACAAAAAAAGATGATTATTAAAATTAATCCAATTGTAAAACTTCACTTAAAATTTAACATGAACCATGTTCGAGTATTCTTCTAGGTCTGTATATACATACACATACATGTACATACAATATGCATATATATGTATATAGTAGAGAGATATTTGGAGCAGTAATAGGAGAGAAATCTTAGTGTATGCAGAAAGATTTTAGTTATTTTTTGACCTCATCAAAATCCTAATGTATCCTCAGCAAGTTCAAATAGTGCTTATATGTCTCCTCTAAAAACCATTACAACCTACAATAAACACGGACATCAGGAACAAGTAACCAAAATTTTAAATCATACTTAAGAATTTTGGTTGGTTTTGTTCTCTCTGAGAAGATCTTGCAGTTTGATAGCTTCAGGGAACTTCAGAACGGCAACCTAAAAAGGTCTGTAAAACTGGATGGGGATATTGGCAGGAAACACTTGGTGTTGTATTGCTTATCTTGACACTTGTATCATTACATTTTGAAGGTCACAAACGTAGAATAATCTATTATTTAATTTCCCCATATCAGGAACTTAGTATTCAGTATTTACCTAAGTTTATATAACTAAGGTTCATAATATTTCTAGAGGTATGAATAACCTAATACTATTCCCCAATTTAAGGGATCTCCTTGAATTCAGAATGTACTTTTTCAGAGCATCCCTGTTCTCTCCTGAAAAAGAAATATGAAAAAGAGCTTTCCTTGAAGAATGGAATTTCTTTACTTATTCAAATGCTTGCACTCCTCCTGCCAGGGTTTTCAAGCTCCCTGTGCATCACGCTGAAAAATCTGAACTGATTAAGTAGGACATGCACAGTAAAAATGATACCAGGAAATGATGGAATTACTATTTCCATGCCATGCAGATGAATCGGACATGCACTGTAAAAATGTGTCAAGGTCCACACAAATAGTGCCTGGTTTAAATCAGTGTTCAGAAGACGTGAGTGGGTGGCTGGATGTCCAAGTGTCCAGAGAGAGGAAAAAAATCCTCATATTTTGAAAAATATTTCTGTGTGATACAAGGAGTCATATCTAGAAGAATCAAGATACATGTGTGATAGCCCTGCTCACTTATTTCTCTCCACCTTTCTGTAGCATCTGGGAAGGTCAGCAAGTCAAAGAGGAAGGTCCCTATTACACCAAAAACAGATATGGAAAAAAAGCAAAAATGATGCTTAGAAGCAGAAGATGAACTAGATAAGAAAGCATGTGAAAAATAAAAGATAGCATTGTTAAAATTGGAAGATTGCCATTTAATTAGAGTTTGTCTTCTACAATCAATTAAATGTGTCAACACTGGATAATTGCCATAGATGGCCATGAACAAAATGAGTTTGTGAGGAGGGTATGATAATTTTTTTTCAAGGTGAACATCAGAACAATCAACAGAACTGCTTTTAGTTTTAATCTGGAAAGTTACAATGTTATTTTCTTTTTTCGTAAATGTTGCCTTGTGGAATTAAAACTGAATCAAATACAGACAAGCTCAACCAAAGCTCAACTTTTTTCTCAGCTGGGTTTTTCTGTGCAGTTATGTCTGACCATAGGATCAATAAAGCACAAACTGTTTACTCTGTATAGATGAAGCACCAAATTAAATGTGATGTATGAAAAGATGGTTGTCGGCATGTACAAGCGTTACACAGAAAATCACAAGGCAGCCCTGTAAGGTGAAGACTGACCATCTAGCTCTACTTTAGGAGTCCTGAAGACAATGGTCCACAGTTATTTCTTGACTGGTAGTGTGATGGTATATAATAGGATGGGGCTACGAAGAAGTGGACTGGCCGTGCTTTGTGAGTTAGTATTCTCCATTGCATGAACATGCAAATCTCAAGTACTGTTGACATATGCCCTTTTAAAAATATAATAATAATCTCGGCCTAAAGTCTGAAAGAAGAGCTAATTCATACAACATATATGTATACATCCTCCAAAAACTTTTCAGCTCATTTTAAGCAACTTGAAAATTAAAGACATTAAAAATTGAATTAAATATTTGTAAAAAACCCATGTGTTTCAGTAAATAATTTTTTTTTTCTTATTTCTCTTATATCTCAATCATACCTACCCAGTTAAAACCAGATCTCTCTTTCTTTTTCAGATATGGCCTGGGTCATGCTGAGAAGCTTGAAATTTGACTTTTTCATAAATCAATACACCTATCTTGTAAATCAAATAATTATTTTCGTATACTGAACACATTCAATAATGAATGAGACAGCAATGAAAATCTAAGAAACAAGAATTACCTCTTTAGGCCAATTATTTCAAAGGACATTCTTTTGTGTGTGTGTGTCTGTTTCATATGAGTAAAAAGAAAGGGTATATGTTTAAAAAGCACTTTCTAGTTAATTTATTTTCTTGTCTTAGAATATCTTTATTAGCCTTGAAACTTGTTCATATGATGCCAGCCTTATCGCAACTGTCATTTACTGTTTATACTACTAAATGTAAATACTCCATGCTTTATTTAGAATAAAATCCTTCGGGCCATCGGTGGTTTATTTGTTCTTGTGCATTAATTTGATGTGAGAGCATACAAAACCTATTTCACAGAAAACATACAAGCTAAAATAATTGCTGTGGAGTTGGAATATCATTGGAGTTGGAATACTATTTAGCATTTAACTATTGGCACTCTTCTAAGATCTGTTCCCTAACTGACACTTTAATGCACAGACCATGAAACTTTGTAGAATTGGGCCCTGTCCTCTCTCAGAATACCCACTTCTGCTCCCTAAGGAGGCAATGTGTTTTGAAAACATTGACTTCAATACAAGGAAGATAAACCAAGTTTCTCGAAATTGCCACTGTCACGCCCGTGACTGAACATTGTGCTATGTAACAGCCAGACTGCGAGCCCTGAAATTCTGCTCTGGAATAGCCCCCACCAGGTAGGAGATTATCTGCAGTGCTGCTTCTCACCTGATTTCTGTCTATATTCCCATATAACAGAATGGAAGAACTGAAACAGAAAGAAAGCCCTAACTGTATTTTCCTCAAATTCAGAGCTCCTGGCATTTGTTATTTCTCCGTCAGAATGAAAGCTTTGTCTTCACGGGACTTTGAAATGAAAGCGAATCAGCTCCAGAGTAGTCCTGGGCTACGGCTGCTGCTGCAGTGAATCAGAGCCTCAAATATAAGCCTCTCGTATTCCAGGCAAATGTTCAAATCCTCCTGTCACCGAACTGATCCTCTGTAATCTCCTGATCTCTTCTGTTTACCTAGCATGAGTTGGTAAGAGCAGTTGAAGCAAAGAGAAACGTCTTTGTGACACAGAGTGGAACTGGGGAAGGTACGGCTCCCGGTCAGCGAGCGAGGTATCTGTGTCCGCCTGCCACGGCACCCAAACAGCAGATGTTCCAGCTGTTCTGATTCCAGCACCAGTTAGGTAATACACCTCAAGGCACACCTCCGTTTCTGTCAGTAGTGACAATGGCAAGTCACCCAAGAAAGACAATCCCATGAAATAAGAAATGAAACAACCTAGAAGCATCATGTCATCAGAAAAAAAACCTGTTTGACTAATAACTGAACCTGCAGGCATTGCTTGGAAACACTTATTTTCTCTTTTGTTATTGATTCATTTCATCTTGTGAATCTATCACTTTCAATTATGTTATAAAAATGAAATAGTGGATCATATATAAGTTGATTAACAGCAATATGTTGGTAGCATGACTTAATCATTCCCTGTGGGATTCCTATTTGCTTTCTTGTTTCTTTCATTTCAAGCAACTTTGGATTTCTTTTTCTGCAATGAAATCATAAATCATGTGACTTGTCCTGGAATAATGTCATAAAAATTATCAGAAAAGCATACAGAAAAAGGAAAGTGTGAGAAAGAATGAGACAGAAAAGAATCCTCCAGCTGACTAAGGGGAGAGATTTAAAGGTCACCATCAAAACAGGCTGCAAAACCAAACATCAGAAAAGAAAAAAATCCATTAGCAAAATGGTATTGTTGATGTTTGAAAGTTAACTGTCTTAATAACAGAGTACAGACATGTTATGTATTCAAGCGCTTTTGGGAAACCTCAATCGCTTCCAAAATAAAAGCTCTATGTAATTTTTATTAGGAGCTAATTTTTTTTAAAAAAAATGTTTTTGACGTGCATATGTTAGGGTTTATATGGACAAAAAGTGTTTATGGAGTAGCTTGAAGCCTGACATCCTCTTAAGTGTGACTTTGCTTCTGTTGCCTGAATAAACAGCATAGGACCCACTGAGACTCTGTGTCATCTGTAGTGAAATGGTGTTGATCTCCCCAGGAAAAATGCTGGAGTCCGTCACTTCATTTGTTGTGTGTGGCCATTAATTTAATTTGTGATTACTAGCAAAGTACAGGAAGACATATACAGATGAATTATTGATCTGCTTTTGGGCACTAATTAGAATAGGTTTACAGCTAATCTCTGAAGCACTCTTTATCTTGTATGCAATAAAAAGAAAAACAAATTTAATTTGTCCTCTGTTGTTCTTGTGTTTAATTGAACGTATGAAAACAAATCGACATTATATTCCTAATAAGGCATTTGCAGATGAACATTTTGGTTTGCAGACATCATTTGGCTTATTCTATATCTGTAGAAAGAACAGAGATTGTCAGCAACAACTTTGACAGAAGGCAGGACTTGGGGTAAATTTAGCTATATGCTACTTGATTTGCAGCGGATAAAATGCTTTACTAAAAAAATATAGCAAAAATGAAAAACCCCTGACATTTTATAGTAGCAAACCAGTAATTTAGCATATGACTATATACTGACAATGTCTTTCTCCTTTTCCTTTCTCCTTCGTCACCTCTCTGAGCCTGGGATACGACATTTACTATCACACGGCAGCAGAGCTGAAGCTCCGTTGGAGGCTTCCTCGGAGACCGTGCCGTTGTTAGCCGCGTGGGCAGCGCTGCTGCGGCAGCGCTCCTTTCGTCCCTTGGGCGTGAGGAACAACAGGTTCAAAGAAGAGCTTCGGCCACAGACAGTTTAAAATAAGGAGCCCGATTGCCTGTGCTGCCAGCACGAATTTCACGTCACGCTACCATTAGGATGTGATCTGTGATCTCAGGTTTTGAGTTACCCGTAATGGTGCCACACTTCCAGGTAAGCAAAACCAGACTTTACGAAACACCACCTTTCAGCAGGATCCTCTCTTACTAATTCATTTTTATATTGGTTTTAAAGGCAACATGTTTTAGATGATTCTCCACTCTGATATGACACAAAAAATGTGACATAATCTATATATTAAATGGAAGAAATGAAGATGTCTACATAAAATAATGGTTCTAATTTTCTCTGTTACTTTTAAAACTGTATTTATGCTAAATAAATTCACAATGATGTTTTTTGCATTAACATTCACAATTACCTCACTACTTAGTATTGTTAGATTTATTATACCTTAAAGAACAGAAAATCATCTCTCATTTTTCTCTTGAGACTTAAAAGCAGGTTTAAGTCCAGAGACAGAAGACTAAACCCTCCTCGTAATTCCTCCTGCCTTCTACTGCCTCCAGATGATGCTCAGACATCAAACTGAGCATGTGCATCATACACTTGCTAAAAATTCTGCCTGCTACACCGTATATTTATATGCATATACATATGGGGGTGTGTATAAAGATTAAAGATTGCAAAGACAAGTATTAACAGTTAGGAGATATCAGAATTAAAATTTGCGTGTACAACACTAATCGGCTCCTTTTCCACATATATTCTGAAACAATGCATGATGAACTAATGTATTTTCCCCTGAGACCTCCATGTCACTCAGTACACAAATGAATAACATAAACTAATGAGCAGCTATTGAATATGTGGTTTTCTCCTCCTTGTTCAGTGTTATCACCCCATTTAAATCCTGATTTGAAGACAGGATGATTAATTTCCTTGTTTACTCTTCAGTAATACTCATCACTACAGTGTCCTAGTGCTTCAGACATTGATCCACGTTTCCTCAGCACCTATGTAATATTAAGAGGTTCTTGATTGCATGCTTAGGTAGAGAACTAGATTAAAAAAAAGAAAATTATAACTAATTTATAGGGAACTAATTTGAGAAGTGTTAATCCTGATTTTTCAGAACAATTGGTGATAAATAAAACTACCTAACTTTATAATATAGCCTCCCATATCAGCCACAGTTATAAACGCTCTAATGCCATCAATCAGATGTATGATCTGACCATACTCACACTGTATCATCTCACACTATCCTCCCAGAAATAAGAAATACAGTTATTTATTATCTATGAGAATTTTTGTTTGTCTTGTTTAACAACTTGTTTCGTTTCAGTCTCAGAGTTTTGGAATAAGAAAAAAGGAAGTCAGTTCATTGGGATGGCATTCAACTGTCTCAAATAAAACGTCATCTCCTTTTGCTAGTAATCCGCTGCCTCGGTCAAATGCACATTTTTCAACTAATGCAACAAGTCACTTTTATTCATTTGTAGAGACTGTTTTCTGTGTAATGAAACAGCCAGCGATCTCATGAGAACAGTAGTGCCCAATCCCCAGCCTGTGTTCCTTGCCTCACTCTCCATCAGCCCAAATCTGCAAACTGCAGTCACCAGTACCAATCTATAATCTCCACTTCATTTAATTCCTTAGTCCAGGGGACCATTTCGATAGCAAAATTGCTGTACCTATATGTACCCATATGCCAAGCCTTTTACGTGGTTGATAAGAGCAGCCATAATGGTCTACATCACCCATGGAATCTTCTTCACAGGGATCCTTCATGAGCTGGAACCCCATGTGGAATTTATTTCAGTGAATGCAGATAAATATTTGTGCATTCAAGTACAACGAAGTGGTGCATCTTTTGCTAAACTTCAGTGGACAAATACAGTGATTGTACATGCTACTCTGGACTCCAAATATTTGAAAGCATGCTTTCAAAAATTTCAAAGATTGAAGTATTGCGTATTGATTTAGTTGTCTAAGTTAGTAATTAGCTACTTCTGGAAGGTTTTCTTCTTACTCTCTGAAAGAATGTCTTCATTTTGTCATGTATATTGCAGAAACGGACAGAAGTGGATGGGATATGTTGATAGTAACAGAGTAACAAGGTTGCAAAGAGACAGTCATTTGACTTTGATAGAGTAGCTCTACTGTCTTCAGATGATTCAGGCCAGTTCAATAAGAGTAAGAGCCCAATACATCCCCAATACATCTGCCATTTAATTTTTGGAAGACTTCATTATGTGCATTTTTTATCAACTAACACACATTGAAAAAAAGTCAGGCAAAATTCCAAGAAACCAATCAGTTTGAAAGTGAATATAATGAAACTGCTGAACTACTTTATAAAGGACTTCTGTCTTCAGATATCTGGGTTATTTTTATAGCTGTTACTTAAGAATCAAAACCTGTGTGTACATTAAAGCAAATATAGAAAAAAACCCTTTAACAAATAGTGAATCATGTGCAGAGGTTCAGTCTAAAAAAGGCAACTCCACAAGGAGCCACTAGAGTATAAGAAATTTCACTTATTTGTAAATTCATGAGAAATATAGTTAGTCAAATCCAGACAATGAATTATGAATGGTTCTGAGCAAAGGGGAAATGTACATACTGTACAACTGACAAAGAACATTTTGGCATCCACACACTGAGAAAAATACTGAATATAAAAGAAAAAGTAACTGACAATACAAAAACATTTTTCTATCTCAAAGCTGCCAATCTAGTGGTGAAGTATATAGTTTGAAGATGTTGTCCTTTATTTACATAAAGAATGAAATGCTAGAGGCATGAATTATGTCATCTGCCTCTGGTATTTCTGAGTTGCATCCCCATCTTTCAGTTAGTAATATCTGTTCCTCTAAACAGCTATTTTTAAAGAGAAAAATTTGCCATTAGCTACATTTTTTGAGTACACAAAAACCAGCAGTGTGGCTACTATGTTAGATAACAGCAAAAAAGAGCTGGCAACATGACGTGCCAAAGGTCAAACTCTCAAAGTGCGGTTGCGTACTTGTAGCTACTCCTACTTTCGCATAATTCTGACACATATCTCACAGCCTTCATTTCTGATTCCTGGAAGCTGCCAGTCTACCCACTCTATGTCAAGTTGATTAGGTATAGAATCATATACACCAAGGACAGGAGCTTGACATGACAACTATTATGATTTTCCTTTCAGCATGCTGAATTCCTTTCAAGATTTTCAGATAAACTACATTGGTATGAGGAGAAATAATTGCCTGACCTAAAATTTTAAACACAATTCAACATCAAATATGGCAAATGGGTTGAGTTTTACTGGTATTCTCTCACAAGCACACGTTCCCCCTGTATCCTAAAAGCTGATTAACCCAAATCTTTCTGCCTTTTCTCTGTTTCAAAACCTTACTGTCAAGACTCTGGCATAAAAAGATCTTGCAAATCCATGGCAACCTATTTTTTAATCTGTACCACCAAAAATAAGTGCGCAAGCGTGGCTTCCTCCCCCTCCCCCAGTCATATGCTTTGCTGACAAATTCAGCATTTGGAAGGGAAGGGATTAGTCACTGGAGCAGCAAGGGAGAGCTAAGGATTCCTTACAAAAAAAGGGCCTTCAAACCGTGTGTCTGCTACTCATCACTCTCTTCACGTGAGAATTCAAAAATACTTGGCATGTTTTATGGCAAGTTGCCTTTTTAAAAATAAAATTATAATAATGGGACCTCTCTGACAGCTGCTCTGTGGTTTGGCGTATGAATACTAGTCCCAGTGGAGGCAGATTAGAGGTCAAAGTGCAGATGAAATGGGGAGAGGTGAAAGGGTATTAGCTTGAGACATGTGTCTCCAAAATGTATCTTACAGATCTTCACCACATAGCTTTGCTGTTATATTTACATCACATTTTTAGTTTTGGTTGGGTGTTCTTTGAAATAGAGTATGTATAAAAATATAGATTACACAGTCATTATACACATGATATACCTGAAATAGCATTTAGCAATCTTTAGAAAAGATTATGAATCTTTTGCAGATTAAAAGAAAACTATATTAATATTATGTATTATAATTAAGCAGTGCGTTGATTATGTGAAGAGGAAAATCTTCAGACCGATTTTTTTTCTTTCGTTCATAGATTGTTTTTGTATTTAGCCAAAGCATGCACTGTTACCAAATCTTAATTCTTCTGCTGCAGCATTTGCTATTCAGGAACAAATACTGACAACTACCAGTAATAATTACCCAGCTAATTTTACTACATGGAAAGTCTAGGAATAGATACGCACTATCATCCCAGCAGCATCAGATATTATAGAGAGAACCTGTGGAAACTGCTTGGAGCAGCTATCAAGACTGGGAAATAGGATATGCTATGAGATCATCAAGAAATATTTCTATTGTTTCATTGCCTGATGTAGCACACATGCAAAGCAGCCCATTTCTTACCTAGCCTAGCAGAACACAGTTCCTTTCCTAAGAGAAAAAGGAAGCCGAGCACCTCTTTGTTCTGGCTGAGCCCCTTTTAGGATGACAACCTACAGTATATTCTATCATACAATTTTTAGTGGCACTATGTACTGTTTAAGGATTTACACACCATTGACACCGTAAAGGAGAGGTCTGCTAAAATCTCACACAATATAATTTAGTTTTACTTTTTGCTTTTAAAGACACCTGATACCGAGTAAATATATACAAAATTATTCTTAAAAGAACATTTTAATTAAGCACATGACATTTGGGAAACACAGGACTTATAGATGCTTCTGAAATTTCAATTTGTGTATCTTTCTGTACATGTACAATAACATTTTTCAAGGATCATTTGACACATTTTGCACTCATTTTGCACACACAGTGTACACAAGGACAACATTTCTAAGAGCACTAAAGCTATTTTAAATTTTGCTTTTTTAGATATTTGAAGAAGTCCTAACTTATGTGCTACTTCTCTTTCTTTTAGTACATTTTTGCATGAGTTTTTGCAGTATTGTATACTGATATTCAGTAAAGGCTTTTATATCCAGAGAAACATTCTTTTATCACTCTGAACCTGCCAAGAGGTCCCTGCAGCACTCAGAAAATGATCAATACTGGAGAAAACATCAGACACATCCAACTTCCTTTTTTTCCTTAAAGCATTAGCACGTAGCGTATGTAACTTGATGCTCAAAAACTTCGTATTATGTCACAACCCCTGACAATTCAGTGTCGTGTCTGGCAACTTTCAAAAGCTATATGAAAGGCTACTTGAGAGGGTGGAGAAGATAAATATTAGTAGATTAACACTAATATCTTTTTCTCTAAATAAAATTCAGTGCAAGTTTGGAAAAAGCAAGACACGTTGGTAAGTACTAGAGACACTTGAGTAGAGCCAGTTACTGTGTACAGCAGGCACTGTCAATGTAACTAATTTAATCACTGGAACTAACTCAAGAAAAAACTCAGTTAATTGTGGTCTTATATAAGGAGTGACGTCAGTCCATGTCTCGGTACTGGAAAATAATGCAGCCTTGTGGGGCTTTTAAATCTAGCAGCTGGCAGACTGTGATGTTGACAAGGAGAAAGACTAGAAGCAAGAGCTATTTTATTTTTAAAGTCAGAATTTTCTGTTCAAAATCAGGAGAGCTCTAATATTTCTCTATTTTCCTTTCTTTGGCCTCTGCCAGTTTGGAATCTACATGGAGGCAATTGTTCTAGGTTCAGGTGTGGCAACTCTGGAACCCAGGCAATTTAAATTTTATTATTATCATTTCTTTCAAGTTGCAGATATGCAATTGTGATAATGCTGATACAAAACACTAATACAAGCACAAATCACTGTGAATGCAGCATTTATCATAATGTTTTTCCTCAAAGGAATATTCAAGAAAAATGTTAGTCCTTATTTCTTTATACTGCTTTTGGAAAATGTTCCTTGGGGCACTTTTCCGTTATGGAAGTTGCTCTGTTATGTGAAATGGCCAGTCACTTGGCATGCATTTTGGAGATAGGATGTGGAATGTGCCAGGCTGAGAGACCAGCAAAGATACTGGTCCAGCGATCTCACTTCTGTGACCATGCAGAATGGCTGATTCACTTGTCTGGGTTCATGATGGTGGCAAGAAGAGCAGACAGCAAAGAAGAAAGATGTGGCTACAACACAACTGATCTAATATTTTGTTTCATGACAATGACAGCAAAGCTTCTGGTTGTTTATATGTTACCTGAGTCATCTCAAAGAGATCTTCACAGAGAAAAGAAAGCATTATGCTCTCTTACAGGTAGGAAAATCCAAGTACAGCAAACTGAAAGGTGCAGGACACGTTTACTCAGCAGGCTGCTGGCAGAGCTAGGAAAAGAACCTAGTTTCCATTTCTAATGTACTACTGAACTATGCTGCCTTTTTTGGTGAAGAGGAAAAAAATAGACACATACAGATATACTTGGATTAATTGGATTGGACTTTGATTAATTTCAGCACAATTTAATTCTTGATTCCGACAGAGCACTGACTCGTCAGAGTCTGGAAATTGTGGCCGAACTGCTGGGAATGACACTTAACAACTCTTTACTCTCATTTCTGTAGATGGGACTTCTGTAACATCAGGCTGTGGGCACTGAAGACGTTCAGCAACTCACAGGATTTAAAACTAAGCCATCGTGTTGCACTCTAAATAATTTGATAGGGAAAAATATTTCTCAGTCTCCTTTTGGAGGCTCTCTTCAAGGGCACTGAGTTGTCTTTCCACTTATAAAGATTCTATTGTTCTTTAAGCAGTGAGTTCCAAGAAACAAAATTTTACTGGGCACTTCAATAAACCACTCTGGGCTTCTTGCCTTTGCAGACAGGCAATGAATGAGTAACAAATGCTCCTTGAAGGATCAGAGCAATTGCCAGTGAATGAGATTACATGCCACATCCTGCTGCTGTCTATCTTGGCAGCACTTACACATAAGAACTCTACAGGAAGATATTAGAATTATATTACTAGGGGCATATACACTTCTAAATACAACTATTATCTCCTAAAAACCAACATCTGCATTTCAGGTTCTACACCTCTCAAAATGTAGCTTTTCCAAGAAAAATGCACGAGCAAGCACAGTAATCTTATGTGAGGAAATCCAATTTTGCTGAATTTTCTGCATTCATATTTCTGAAAAAAGCTTTAAACACCACTTATACATTTTCCTCAAGGAATATCAGTTTGTAAATTCCTTTCTTTGAGAAATATATTCATTTCTGCACAAATGTTGCAGAAGAATACAGAAAGCCTAATAGTTTATCATTGAGATAAATGAGTAAAAGAGCTCTTGTCTTTCTCATTCCTAGGCATAAGCGAGTATATTCCTCTGTGCTATAAATCACAAATATACAAGAAGTCCAATGAATTTTCCAATAAAATATGCCTCCTTTAGATTTAATGTATGAAATATAAACATTCTATCCTAAGGCAATGACAATGCTTTTATCACAGTGAGTGACTGAGCTACACAAACCAAGGGCAGCTGTAACTTGTGTTGCCAACAACTTAGGCAGCTTTTCTTACCTTCTCATCGTGCTGCTCAGTAAAAAATACATACAGGTAGTTACCATGGTAATTCCTGCATCACATGATAATCATAAGCTGTTGCAGAGATATAAAGCATCTTCTTAAAGATGCATGCATAGATGCACATAGATAACAGATGATAAATTTTAGATAAACTTCCTTGTTCATTACATCTTCAATTAGATAAGGTGTGAAAACGTTAGCACAGAAAAGATCATGTCAAGACTTCCCAAGCTAGGCAACTGTAACAGTGAAAACACATTTGCTTGTAACTAGCTCAGTAGGCACAAATGATTGACTAGATTTTAAAAACTTAGGACAGAAATTGCATTCCTTGCTTGTACAGTGCAAACAGGATTGCATATACTTTGCAAATAATCATAACAAAAATAACTGATTATTTCCTTTGTAAAATAGTCCTGAAAGCACTTGATAGATACGCTAAGAAGGTATCCGTATGCATTAAATTAAACTCATGCAGTCACACAGAAACAGCAGAATTAATCCGATTTTGAAATTCTGGGGTTTTTTTTCAAATATGGAAGTAACATCTTCCATTAGTTAAGCATGTGTTTTAGTCTTTGGTCACAACCTAAACACCAATGCCTGAAGAAAATATCCCAATTATTCAAACAGGAAAAAACATTTCAAACTTGGGAGTATGCCCTTGCCTTAGCTTCTACATCTGAGAAGAGAGCTCTTTTTGCTTTTGAAGCAGCTCGTCTTTAACTGTGAAGCAATCTCTCTCTCGTCAGAAAACTCTCTCTCAAGTTCTCATTTAGGTTATCTAAAGCAAGGCCTGGTGGGTGACTAGGGAAGGATGTGAAAGGATGGACGAAATACAAAATGTTTCATTAAAAGATGTTTGCTTACCTATGTGGGGGTAGCAAGAAGAGATGGAGGAGGTAGTGTATCTATATTGTGTCACTTTTGCTGTTTCGCTAATGTAACCACTGAGGTTTTGTGTGGCTCACAACATGTAGAGCAACAAAGCCCATTAGGCAGCCTTGTTGCTGTTCTCTGCACAATAGAGGCAAACAGGGCTTCTTCTTTTTCTATTTCACATCAATTACAACCTGTGACAGTGATTTTTCACAGAATCTTTCTGCACATTGGGCCAGACATACAATAAAGAGTAGAAAGAGGGGCTGGGTACAAAAGCCTGGCCTCTTCTCCCTTACCAACCATAGAGATACAATTCAATACAAAAAAGCTAAAGTGATATCACCGCTACTGTCTACCATCAGGATTTATCACAAATTTCAAAGTACTGAAAATGGAAGTGATCTGGTGAATTTCTCCTGATGATCCAGTGGCTGCCTTTTAATCCCAAACTCGTTGGCTCCTCAGCAAAATTAACTAAATTTACCTCATGTCTCTACATCTGATGCTTGAATCCATCTCTGAAATCTGCATCCTAGACCTCTCAAGGTCTAGCAGCATCTCTATAGCAATTTTGAATGTATTTTAAAAAGGAAAATTAGTAAAATGATTTTAAAAGCTACTGAAATCTTATACAGTCAATTGCAACACTATACACTGCATTTCCGCACTCCACATGAATCTACCGGTATTGTCAGTACTTACCCCACAGCACCCAGTTAAGAATGATGGTGATGAGATCCCATCACCACAAAAGCCTAGGAAAACTTTGTTTTTCTCTCTAAGTGGAACAAATATTACATAAGTAGTCTGCTAGACACCGTGCTTTTGACTCCTCAAGGCCACATAAGTGAAAGTTAGCGTCTGGATTTAAGCCAGCACTTCTAATGAACACAGGTGCAATAGGTTTAGTGTGAAAGTACCGCCGAGTAAGTAATTTTTTCACTTTTCCTCAATTCTTAGTTAATTTTAAGGGAAAAGAACATACAAAATTGATTGTAGAGATAGTAGTGGAGTCCAGCTGAGGGAGTGTGGGTAGTTCCCGACTTGAAAGTCAAGGCTGGTACTCTTTGTCAAGTGAAGGTAGAGAGAGAAAAACAAACCCGCTCTAATTAGGGATAGAAATTAATGACATTTGATTCTGTGTATAAGCAGCTGTGCAAGAAACAGAGAACTTCAGCTTCTGCCAGCATCTGAAGACAAGGAGCGGTCATAAGCACTTCACAAATGCTTTTTCCAACTTCAGAAAGGGGTTTTTTATGCGCATTTTCTTTGTCTACTTTCCATATCAGAGCCGACTCTATTTCTCCTGTTCATTGCCATAAGCTACTTACAGTTAACAAAACTCAGTCTCAGGAAAATCTCAAATATAATGAAAAAGAAAGGGAAAAGTTATAAAACAGAGAAAGTTGGCAACAAGTTCTCCTGTGGGTCACATTGTCGCAGGTTCGGCAAGTTCTTCTGTTTCATCCACTAAAAAAAGTGCTACCACCTCAGCTGCTTCTGCTTCTGCCATTGCTGCTCTGGTTTGTGTCACCAGGGTATTGTCCATAAAAAGAACACCTCCTAAAGCACCGCACAATGTCAGTGGTGGTTGACAAGGTGGAAAAACAGCTCTACTCCTGAAAACCACCAAAAATGAACCACTGGGAGTTTACTCCTTTTCTTTCTTTACCATGAAGCAGATTGTGAAAAAAATGGAGTATAACAACGTTGATGAAGAAAGAATAAAATATTTGCTAACATAATGTGATGTTCAAGGATAATTTTGAGAATATTAGAATATATGATAGATCCGAAATCTGAGTAAAGCCTAGTAAAGAAGGTTTCGAGGTCCTCTAATATGAACTCCAACACTGAGAACACTGAAGAAAGAGGAAATGCCACTGATTTGTCCCTTAGATATAATCCGTACAATGGACTTTGTTCTAGCTCTTGGAAAGATAGCTATAACTTACCTGAATAAAAACTAAGGTTATGATTAAACTAGGAGCTAGTGGGCAAGTGATAAAAATAACAGAAGACATGTCAGAAAGTTTAAAATATTTTTTGTTAAATTGCCTGTTGTTCCTGTAAGTTGACAGCAATTGATTTACACCTAGAGCAAAATTAATTCTTAAAAGAATGGAAAAAATCACCTGTCAGCCAGACCCCTCCGCAGATATATCTGAGAATCTCCACAGAGATTCCAAAGGTACTTTGGATTATAACTATTATACTGAGGCATTAAAATGAGCCACAGTGAACATCAAGGTACTAATGACTGTGGGGAGAAAGTGATGAAATATTTCTGCTAAAGATGAGGGTAAATGGACATTCCATCCATCACTTACTGATGTTTATGAATATATTCTATAGTTGTAGAAATCTGCAAATCTGACGTATCTCAATATTCTTCAGTGGTAACAGGAATCTGGGGAGTGGCTGAAGCCTGGGACAGTGTAAGATAAGAACTAAAGTACAAACTCATTTATAATTTATAAAAGTTAGAATATCAATTGTCTAACCATCTGACCAGTGAGATCCCAGAACACCTTTCTGCATGGATGTTGAGGAGAGGAGAAGAAAAGTTTAAAAGTATTAAGTGCAGCTTGATCATTTTATGGAAGTGTGTATGCAATGCACTTGTCTGAATAGCAGCAGAGAACATATGAGGATTCACAAGTTTATCTCTAGTACTTGCAACATGTAGGATTATTTTTAAAGGACCAAAAAGTACCTATGGGAAACATTCTTAACACAGGCCTCTCAATATCACTTCACATCCACAACATGATGCTATTATTATTTTTTTTTTTACTAAACTGCATTCTGTTCTAGAGATAATAAATAGTCTTTGGTTTTCTTTTACAGTGAATTCCTGAGGCAGAATTGCTAAGAATTAATCATTAGGCTGAATAAGCATTTCTCTGAAAGTTACTGACTAAGTGATTATTATAATGCTGTTAACTGAGCCCGCTAGTGCTTTGGAGCTAACATATATGTCTCTGTTTGGCTTTTGGGTCTAGACCAAGTATGGCAGTACCAGGCAGGTTTCCATAACTGCTGTTTCAGACTGACAGGTACAACATTATCTGTTCTCTTTTCCCCCCCTATGTTTTCTGGTGGTGAAAAAAAGTTTTTATTCTCTAAATAACCAAACGCATCTTCTGACTTTCAAGAATATCAAAAAGTCTGCGAGGATCAAGATGAATCATTTGACACACGCATATTTCAATGAACATGTGGGTGGATGCCAGAATGTTTTACCCTTACTGCTGTTAACTTTCAGGCTACAAAATTATAAGGTATCAAAATTATGTCATTGATTCCACAGAATCTTCACTAACAAAATCTGCCAGGTGATGACTAAAGAATTATTCTGAGATTTGGAAGATTTAAATTGAGCTCTGTGCTAGGATATAGGCTTCCTGTGTGGTCTTGTGCGTGTTAGTAAGGTCATTCATACGTGATGCAGAAAATCCTATGCTTTCTCCTCTGTATGAGGGGATTTGTTCTCTCAGAACAGTTGTCTAGTCATCAGGGAATAAGGTTTGGTTTGGGAACAATCTTTTAACCCATCTTTACTGCTGAAGCAGTTCCACATGCAAGGAAGGGTTACAGAATAACCCAAGATTAGCCATACTTGTTCAGACCACAGCTTACTGCTTTAACTCCAACAAGAAACAAAAGTGAGCACCTATGGAAGAGTACAAACAAGGCAGGCATATGAAATATTTCCCCTGTTAATACTCTCCCAGCCTTCAACAGTTTTCAGCTTGGGAAATTCCCAGAGCCTGCTGGTATTTGTCTCCTAAGTAAACCTCAATGAATCTCTCTTCCAAATACTGATTAGTCCCCTCTTGACACAATATATTTTGTCATTCAAAATGTCCTAAAGCAAAGAATTTCACAAGTCTAACACAACTTCTTTCTTGTTTGGGGTTTTTCTTTGGTTTG
>JAVJGG010000021.1:24442066-24476016 GCA_035590195.1 Aviceda cuculoides | reverse complement strand
TGGCCTTCTTGGCCACCTGGGCACACTGCTGGCTCATATTCAGCCGGCTGTCAACCAGCACCCCCAGGTCCTTTTCCGCCGGGCAGCTTTCCAGCCACTCTTCCCCAAGCCTGTAGCGCTGTGTGGGGTTGCTGTGACCCAACTGCAGGACCCGGCACTTGGCCTTGTTGAACCTCATACAGTTGGCCTCGGCCCATTGATCCAGCCTGTCCAGATCCCTCTGTAGAGCCTTCCTACCCTCCAGCAGGTCAACCCTCCCTCCCAGCTTGGTGTTGTCTGCAAGCTTACTGAGGGTGCACTCAATCCCCTCATCCAGATCACTAATAAAGATATTAAACAGAACTGGCCTCAATACTGAGCCCTGGGGAACACCACTTGTGACCGGCTGCCAACTGGATTTAACTCCATTCACCACCGCTCTTTGGGCCCTGACATCCAGCCAGTTTTTTATCCAGCAAAGAGTAAGCCTGTCCCAAGCCATAAGCAGCCAGAGTCTCCAGGAGAATGCTGTGGGAAATAGTGTCAAAACTTTACAAAAGTCCAGGTAAACAACGTCCACTTTCCCTTATCCACTAAGCGGGTCACCTTGTCATAGAAGGAGATCAGGTTAGTCAAGCAGGACCTGCCTTTTAGTTCGGTAGTGTAAACCAGCAGTGGAGCCTTTCCATCTACCCAATTTTAGTGCCTAAGGCTTATATAAATCCTCTCTCCTTGTCCTCTTCACCTCTGTCATGCACCGGGTACCCAAAATTGCTACGGTATGTGTGAAGTTCATGGGTAGAATATATCCATGCTCTGAATACTCTCTGCTCACGATATAGAAAAATTATTCTAGCAGTTTTGTCAAACAAGATTATGCAAGTACGCAAATGGAACTGGCAGCTATTTATGGCCATGAAGTTTCAAAAGTACAAGAGATCAGAATGGTACTAGCTCATAGTCAATAGCAGCAAACTTCAAGAGCTCGCCCAAAATAAAATAAAAAACGTTGAGATCGTCCTTGTACACGTCATCAACTCCATTAATAAATGGCAGTTTGCCACATGTGTTGGAAACTTCTTTGTGATATATTTCTATTTGTGTCCTCAAAATTGCAGTTTTTGGTAATTGCAAAGGTAATGGAAATCCCAAACTGTTCAACATATGTCTTTTACTAAATTGTCCCAGTCTGAAGAGAGAATATACTTTTAAAACCCTGTTAAAATTTCACCTGGAATGTCACAGGCATCCCACTGCACCCTTAGCACTTCACATGCTTCATCTGAATGGCAAAGAACAAGAACATACTTTCTTACAATTTTCATGGTTTCATAACGGATGCAGTGTGATTGAAAAGTAACAAAGGATGAAACAGGAAAATTCAGTTGTCTTTTGTGTACACAATAGCTACTCAGTATGGTAAGTACTAGTACAGCACAGATCCTAGTAGCTTCCTCTGGGTGTGTCCTAGTTTGTGCCCTAATGGCGAAAGTATTTGGCAAACTTAGATTTGTGGTTTTATTTTTCAAACCAGTCTTTCACTACTTGGGGATAAATTCTTAGAAGCCATCAAGATTTCAGTGACCCAGCTTTTATGAGAAACCACTAACAATCACGATGTTGCCATGTAGAAAGGGGGAAAATACATATATAGTTGTAATGGTATAGATTTAAGTTTCAAGTTATCAAAAAGTTAATTTTGGTGATGTGCCTGAATTGTTTTTCCTTGTCACTCAAACAGATCTAGTGAATTTGCAGACTTGTTTTGCTCACTGATACAGAAAGAATATTTTCCCTTTACACAGATGAAACCAAGTGAAGCAAAGGACAAAAAGTGGAACATTTTATTACTTGAAAGGTATTTCATAATTTTCTGAAACATTTCAATTTAATCAAACCCACCTAATGTTATTGGTAGCCCCATACAGTGTTGATTTAATCAAACTGATACACAGCAGTTGAAGTCAGGGCCTGGTTCAACTAGTTCCTCAATGATAATTTATTTTCCTTGAAGGTGGACGTATTAGTTTCACACACTTTGACACTTCTGATAATGAAAACATCAATAGCATGGAACAGTTGTAATGAACATATGAATAAAAGCCACAGGATCAGCCTTTTCATCTGTTACCAGTACATGGGGAGACTGGGCCACTTCTGAGTGGGACACAGGAATCTGATGCCAATACAAAGTTATGCACCTGGGATGGAATAACCCCATGTTACCCAGGCTGGGCATCGCTGGCTAGAAAGGACCTTTGCACAATGAGAGGTGGGGGTCCTGGTGGGCAAGCAGAATGTGAGTTGGCAATGTGCTCATCCAGCAAAACAGGCCAATGACACTGGCCTGTGTTAGCAAGAGTGTAGCCAGAAAGCTGAGGGAAGGGATTTTCTCTCTCTATTCAGCATTCGTGAGATGGCATCTGGAGTAGTGTCTAATTTTGGATTTCCCAGTATGAGAAAGACATCGACACTTGAGCAAGCTTAGTGGAGAGACACCTATATGGTCAGGGGAATAAAACATGTTAAGTACTAGGAGGTGGATGTAGTCAGAGAAATGGGTTTGGGAGAAGGCAAAGGGTGGATCTTATTGCTGTCTTCAACTGCCTATTGGGAGGACAGAGCCAAAGTCTTAGGGGTGTACACTCCTGGAACTAGAGGCAATGGGAAAAGTTGTAAGAATGGAAATTGCCATCACATATTAGGAAACTTATTTTCACCAGAGAAGTAGTTAAGTATCAGAAGAGGTTGCTCAGAGAGGCTGTGAAATCTCTGTCCTTGGACATGCTCATAACTTAACTGGACAAGCTCCTCAGCAACCAAAACCACATCTAAACTGACCCTGCTTTGAAGGCAATGGGATTGCACCCAATGATCTCCAAAACTCCCTTCCAGTTTGTACTGTTCTATGATTCTATGATTGCATTGCATTACATCCCTAGTTCGATGTCTGGTTCTACTGCAGATATATGGTATGACCATCAGCTTTATTTCAATCATTGTTTTCACATAAACTGTAAAGAACGCTACTTTTTCTGTCAGTTTTGTCTCACATTGTACATGTTTTTGAACACATTTCTCTGACTTTAAATTTGGGGATTACCAACTAGAACAGGGTTGAAATAATGATTTAAGCTTTTCTATGCTTCTCAGAATTTAACTTGGAGGCAACAAGAACTATTGAGATAAAAGGATGATAAGAAATTACTGACTTCTTATCCATTCCCTTTGGGCAGGTATCTATGACATATCTAACTTATTTCCTTTTTTGTTTTAATATTTGTTTTGAAATAACCATGACCAACGCATTATGAAAATCATGCACCTGCTACTTAAATTCCTGTTACCGCACTACATACTCAAATGTTAACCTTAAACCCTAGATCAAGTGATTTATTCACTATATCCTCTGACGTGCAAAGATGTATTACATATATTTAATGAATAAGTAAGAACTACCTAATAAATGTAGTTGAGATCTATTAAATGTCATTAACGGTTACCACAGAAAAACCAGTGTAATCCAGTAAACAGCATATAAACTGAAGAGATGGCACAGGTTCTATTGTGGTCTCTGTCATATTTTCCGGTGTAACCTTTTTATGCTAACTACTCCCACGCCAATGTGGTTTCCCAGCAAATTTTAGCCTTCTCTCCAAAATTTTTTGCAATCTATTAATTATGTGTTACCCAAATAAGATTAGGTATATGGTATCAGAATTTATAAAAAATTTGAAGATTATGTCAATCTGCAACAACATATCACACCCAAACAGCACAAGAGGATGCCTCCCTTCTCAGCTTATTCTTTCTTTTGTTTGGAAAAAAACCCCAAACTATTAGGAAATACGTATTTATTTTAGTGTACCTAGAAAGTGAAAAAAATATATTCAATGAGGAAGGAGTAAGACAATATGTGAAAGGAGCAACTGATTGAGGACAGTTCCTCTAGAAAGATACAGAAGCAATGGGTAAATTAATGGGTAATTAATAATATCAACTGAGTTTAGCCTCTTCGTCCTTGTGGAATACTTTCAGGCAGGTTGTGATATTCTAAAAATACTTCCTTACTTACCTGATCTAAAGTTCACTGAAGTCAATGGAAAGATTTCTATTAACAGGGACACCATGACCAATTTGGGAGGTAGTTTTGGCTCTGTAGATTGGACTCAAGGAAAACTCTGCAAATAATAGAATTTATAAAAAGGGATGGAAGGGTTATCTTCTAAGGGTCATTTATTACTGCTGTGTCTGTGAATAGCAAGTCAAAATAAATATTACTAATTTCTACCAATATACAGTATTTTTTCTTGGAGATGAGTGGTTTATGCTGTATGTCATGCTGTATTCTATGTTTGCTATACTATCTCTTTTTTTTATTGTGGCACAAATGCTGCCTTGTAGAATTTTAAACTTTAGTTTCTACAAAATCATGTCAAGCCTGAAAGATTTTGTGCCAATAAAACTCAGTTCTGTAAAGTTGCTACAAAAGGGATATGAGCTTGGTTAAATGCATTCATTTAAAGACCAGAGAGGACATTTACATGAAGAGTTCTTACACTGTTATCGTTATATCCATTCTCACTTGGATCTCTATTATATGATGGAGTGCCCAGTAAAGCTGTAAGAGCATTAATTACTTTCAAGATCATATGTTCATCTTGAGTGTTTCTTCAGCCTGAAATACAACTTTCAGAAAGATGCTTTAGGTGAGAGCACTCAGTACTACCAGAAGTAGAAGTAATCTTCAGGAATCAGTGATGCGAACATGAAGGTTAGCTCTCCGTTCTTCAAGTCTGGGCAACCCATGTCCTCAGGCAGTGGGACCCTCAGACCCAGCCAGCGCGGGACCCCTCCTTGTGGCAGTCAGCTGGATCCCACTTTGCTTTGCTGCTGACAGGCTCCTTAAGGACCACTATCCTAAAGTGTGTCAGGGCACAGGATCAAACACCAGCCTAAAATTGTTTGTAGCGTTTAATCGCTAGGACTGTCCCTGAGACAGCTTCGTTCAAATGCCAGCCAGCGTTCTCAAAAAGCTTGGGCATGATATGAGACGCAGGATTGCGCAGGGATAATTCTCATCAGGCAGATTGAGCCAAGGCCACCTCTAAAGGGAGGAACAAAATCTAACCTCATAGATGTGAATCCTGCTGTGCCAGAGAAAGGGTCTTTGTCTGTTTTGCTTGCCTTGACAAAGCCAAAAGAAGGAGGGCTTCCTTTCTTATGAATTCTTCAGAGGCAATGTCTTTATTTTCGTGAGATCTTCTCATCTGCTAAATAATGCTCCTACACAGCAATTTCATTATAAATGAAAATAATAATTTTGTGCGCCTTTACTAATGAAGTAAAATGCTAATTTTACAGGTCAGTTATAAATGAATATTGCGGTAAAATTTTTCAAATTAAATATTCATCGGAATTCAACATTCTAGTAAAATTAGAACAGTACTATTGACTAGCCACAATTGAACACTAATTGCTTGTCACATTTTGATGAATGCTTTTCGTTATATACATAATTATATGTATATAATATGCTGTAGTACTACTGTTCTGTAATGAAGAGTCTGATTTTCTGGGGTAATACATTTATAACTTAACAGTATGAAAAAGCAATGTATTGATTATTTCAAATTTGCAGCAGAATTCTCCCCTGTGACTAATTGTGTATTCTGATGTTCTTCCAGTCTTATATCTCTCTGCAGAGCTCCTATGAATCTTTAATCACCTTCTAACTCAGTGATGCCAGAATCACTTTTCATCATCATATCCACTCAGCTGAATTCCAATGATCTCCACAAAACAGAGTATCAAAATATATTTCTGAGACTGATTGCTTCACGAGTTATGAGCTATAATACAAGAACATTAAGTTTCATTACCCCCCACACTCTTCTTAAATGGTTTTCAAACAATATTTCCTCTGACTGTTTCAAATGCTTGGGTGTATAGCAAGGTGGGTATATAAAAGCCCTTTTGATATCAAAACAAATCCTTTGGAAAAATTCTTTCCATGAAACTGATAATTTTTAATAAGTTCTTTCATTGTAGAAGTATTTGTCTAAAATTGTAAAGAGAAAGGTTTCTATACATAACATGATTTTTTTTTTCCCCTCTTTGATCAGCATTATCTTTTGCTGGACATAACCTTTCATTTATTATTTGGTTATGCAGCTTTTTCTATAGTCATATTTTATGTCAATGCATCATGTCCATAAACATTATTTTCTGTTTTCAGACAAACTTCATTGTTTTCTTCACTGTTGCATTGGTTGTTCCTTCACGATGGAGAGAAGTGCAAGAGCAATGCAATTTTAGTTTCTGTTTGCTATATCTTTGAAACCAATAAGTTTTAAAATGAAAATTTTCATTTTCATAATGCTATACTGATTTCTTACATCTCATATTGGAAATGAAAGTATTTAAATTTTTAAAAATCCAGCTTTTTTGCAATTATTTTGAATATTTTATAAGGTATTTATTATAATGTCTATATTTTATAATATATATTTATACTAGTCCTAGAAAACAAACCATATTAAGTTATATAAAATAGATATCGTATATGTTGCATATTTTATAGAAAATACATATATAGGTAACTAGCCCCGATGATTATTCCTCTCTTACCATGTTAAATCTGCCTAAACGTCTCATTTCTCACTTTGATTGCCACAACTTGACCTTTGATTATAAGACAACATGTGGTAGTTAGACTCACAAGTAAAAATTTATTATCAGCTCTTGGCACTATCTTTGGAAATGGTAAAGCTGAGAAAACGCAGCATAACTCTTTACTGAGTGATATAATACAGTTGGTGGAACCCTCATTCTGAGAGGTGGCAGGAAAAACAAGTCGAGAGGAGACCATCAGAGGAAAACCAATCCATCAACAAACCCATAACTTCATTCAGGCTAGACTGCGTAAGGTGAGACAGTACACAACTTCAGCGAACCCAGGAGAATTACTCGCAAGTTCACGGTCCCCCTTTACCGTAAAGGGAAGCCACCCACTACCCATCTCCTGGTGGCAAGTAGTGTACTCCTTCCACACCGGCTCATCGCAGTTGACCAACATGGGGTATGGGAGCAGCTGGCCCCCGTTCCTCCTCTCTGTGCTGCAAACTAGACAGTGTATACATCAACATGTGTACATAATGTAAGCAATAGAGCAAAACTTGTAGGAAGAAAGTGAAGTATACTGAGCATTCATATTGCAAGGTAGCCTGCTCTTGTAAATAGATTAAAATCCCCATTTATCCTTTTTTTTCTTCCCCTTTAGCTCCTTTTTTCTTCGTTGTCTACAGAAATGGCCCGTTAAAGATATTCTCTGTATCAAGAACACACAAAAGTAACACACTACTATCCACTGAATTATGCCATACATGAGATTAAAACCAGAAACAAATCCCAACACTTCTTCAACTTGGACATTTCCTGAGACATTTTTATTAGAGCTACAGCTAATAAACAATTTTTTCAATATGGGGCACTGGACCCTGAAAGCATGGTCTGACCAGATGGGTACAAGCACATAGACAAATAAATAATTCAAGATAAATGAGGCTTCACGGCCCCTGCAGGAAATGAGTGACAGATCTCATGCTCAGAGCATTAACATGACATAAATTCAAAAGGCTTGAAATTTATGTGGCCCGTTAACACTGCACACATGTGCACAAACACATGCAATTTCTTAATCAGTCCTGGCTCTGTTTTCATGTACCAGCCCCAGGTCAGAAAGGGTGAATGCTTCCAATCAATATCCAGTTGTTAGAGTAACAGCCATGTCCGTTCTGGATGGCTGAGTGGGTGAAAACATGTTTGTTCTACTTAATGTGACACAGTCCCGTCAAATTAACAACCACGACGGCAGAAGCAGGCTTGCTTAATGGGCTGAAGTCAGTTCCACAGAGAATTTATTATCAACACTCAACCAATAGATCTGGAACCTCATTACTAAAGGTTTATTTGCAGATAATAACTAAAGGCACACTTTATGTACACAGGCGTCGTCTGATTTTAAAGATACAGCATACTACGCTACTTAGTAAACAGATTGTCTTTAAATTGACATAACCTCATGATAACATCTGTATGTTATGTGAGTAGTAGATTTATTTAGCCAAGCCCCTGTTTGGTTAAACTACAATAGGTACTAACCCTGTAAATGCAAAGAATTTCTTTTTCCTGCTGTGTGTCAATGGTAAGTAACTGTAGAGGATATGCAAGAAAGCTGACCTGCAGCACACGGGCCCTAATCAGCGTCTAAACCACAAATTTTAGCTCCCCAGTGTATTGCCAGAACGGAGTAACTGAGAGTGGTTAAAATTCAGCTTCAGTCTGGACCAGCTCTTTGCCACAGACATGCAGAACTCCTTGCCATGCAGCAGTAAAATTCTGATAAACGGGTTACCGGATTCTCTTCCTTTTTCCATTCCTGTGAGAATGATGTCTAGTGGTAATAGACAGCAGAGTCAATCAGAATCATTCGGAAATACTCCTTTTAAGCAGATATGGCTGGAATTTGTATTACTAGCTAGCGCTTGATGCTCAGCTACGAGAGAATAAACTTTATTTAGCTTCTCAAGTAATCTACTTGTACATAGGAAAGGATTTTTCTTTACCTGACTGCTAAGCGGTAGATAGAAAATTTTGGATAGGAATTTCATACTTAGTATTACAGAGTCTATATTTTACGAAAAATATTTTTACTGGTAGTTGGCATAGCCTTAATAGTTTTCTGTTTCCCCAAATAAGTATTCTTTTTCGTATGGAAAGCAGCGTGCTGTTGAAATGGCAGCGTAGCAGACAGAACTCCAGCCGGGTTGCTAGGAGGACCTTGCGATGCCAAGGGAGCCCGTGCCCGCGATCTCAGCGCAATCGCAGCGCAGGCTGTGCCGTCCCAGCAGCGCTGAATTCTGCTGCCGTAAGGATGCAGGGCTGCGGCCCAGATACTTCTGCTATGCAAAAGAGAGAGGAAGAAGAAGGACAGAGCTGCAGAGCCGGGTTCACCTTTCCTATGGGAACAGAAAGGTGAAGATGGCAACCAATGTTTGTGGAAGAATCTTTTTTCTTCCCAAAGGGGTACAACAGCCAGCCTGGCTTTCTAGAGCTCGCAGCGTTTTGTCCTCCTCGGCTATCTGCCGCCACAGCCAAACGTTCACTTTGCCTTCACGTAGAACTAGCCCTGAGCATTCCCCTGTGCAAAGGACAATTTTACATAGTTCATAGCCTGGACCATTCCTGGTTGATTTCCACTGGGAAATCAAAATTCAGGCGATTTCAAGATTAATTCCCTGCCACATTTCAAAACCCATACTGTTAACTACAGAAAGGCTTAGAAATTCATATGGGAAATCTTAATATTAGTGTACCTCCACCTGACATTGCTCTCAGTTTTTCTCATTTTTGCTTCTAAAAATTGTAGATTTAATTAGCAATCCAATACTAAAAAATCAACCAAAATAAAATTTTAATGGAATAATTAGTTTATGAGAAGATCTAATAAAGGAAAATGTTAGGTTCACATATTAAATGCTCCTAAAGTAGGTTTAAAGGAAGTGTTCCATCAAAATTACTCAATAGGAAACCACCCAAATTGTTCCACAGAAAATTTTATTTTCAGGGTTTTTTAATTGTTATTATTCTACAAAAGGGTCTGCTTTCTACAGAGAGCTCAGAATTTTAACTGAAAAAAAAAAACTTAGATGCTTGAAAATCCAAATATTTTGGCTGGAAGCTGAACATCCTCTGATTAGGAGATGCTGCCACCTAAGAATTATAGGATTTGGAGTGCAGGTGTTTGTTTTGTGCGGTACTAAGGAGGATGAGACAGAAAGACAGATCACAGTCACCTAGTGGTCTCTGTACTTAACTAGGAGGAGCAGAGATATGAGCAAAGGGCCTGTAAGTGGTCTATGGTTATTCCAATTTCTTTCTGTATTGGAACGAAACTGCTAAAATATTGCAGTTCTGCAATGTATGCTAAACCAGGTATGGTTTTGAAATCTCAGAAAATTTAGTGACGGAAAACTAACGTGTGGGAAAGTTTAACCCACCTATGTCCCACTAATATAGTGTGTGTTTCCATCACATAATTTGTTTAAAATACCATTTTCTATAATAAAACAAATTAATCAATCAACCAGTCAAACTAATCAGTCAAAGATTTGGAAGAATCTTGAATTCACCCCTAACAATAGTTAATGAAGAACAGCAAACAAAGCTTTATTTAAGAAATAAAGATAATTATTCTAACTCTTTGCAGAACTCTCTAAGGATTTTTCCTTAAATTTTTGCTGTTAAAAGTTCTTATACCTCCTAAATCCCAATTTAATTACCTCTCTGCTTGCCAGACCTTGGAAGACATACTTGAGTCTGTTTCATTCAATTTATATTTGCCTTTGAGTTTTTCAGCAACAGCCCCCTGCTATCTGTCTGCTGGGGAGCTATCAATATTGCCCATTGCATTCAAAGAAAAGTCAGACAGGAAAAAAAGAAAAAGAAATTTAAAAAAAAAACCCTTAATCTCTCTGATTTGAGACTTGCTGTCTGAACATATTGTGGTGGGCACAGTTCATGTCTGCATTTTAGAGTTAGCTTTCATCGTTGAAGTGTAATCCACATCCAACAATTTGCAGCTTTGTATGTCTCATGCTAAATTTCCAGTTCATCAGGAACTCTTCTAAGCGAAATTAAGATTTAGGGAACATGGAAAAACTTGACAGACTTGGGGCAAAATCCTGGCCTCATGAACTCAGTCAGATTTTGTTACTGACTTAGGCAGAAACGGAATCTCATCCAGCTGGTCTGCCACCTTCTCTTGTTGTGGCCTCAGCTGCATCCCTTGCCAGGCATCATAGCAACAACAGCCTGTGATCAGAAACGGTTGAATTAAACAGAGAGCTTCAAATAGTTGAGCCAACAGGTAAAAAATAACACCCTGGGATTTCATCACGAAAAAGAATGATGAAGCTCAAAGCGTTATGAAATGGGGTGGGAGGGTGTCTGTTTTGGAAACAAGGGAGCAAAAATGCCTGTTATTCTGTGACATGTGTCAGTCAAAAAGCAGGACTTTTTTAAAGAGATGACAGATTCTTGGATACCTCTGTCTGGTAATAAAATCCTCTGAATCTATCAGCGCTAACAACTCAGCTGGAAACAAGATGGAACCATATCACCTTCTCCTTAAAAAGAAGGCATGTGGAAAAGTAAGAAAAGTGTTTGTAGGGTAAGACAATAAACAGCATAAAATTCATGTGCATGAATAGTCGGTAAATTTTCATCTTTTCCTTTTGATCTTAGTAAAGTATTTTCTTATTAGATATCTAAACTGATATATTCATTCTAAAATTGGCTGCATTATGAAGAGTTTTGCCAGCAGGTCAAAGGAGGTGATTCTTCCCCTCGGCTCAGCACTGGTGAGACAAAACTGGAGTGCTGGGTTCAATTCTGGGCTCCCCAGTACAATGGAGACATGGACATAACTGGAGGAAATCCAGTGAAGGGCCACAAACATGACTGGGGGATTGAATCATCTGTCACACGAGGAAAGCTGAGAGAGATGGGGTTGTCTAGGCTGGGGAAGGTTCTTGGGGGATCTTATCAATATATGTAAGTGCTGAGTGGTAGGGAGGGGAGAAAGAAGATGGAACCAGATGCCTCTGAGTAGATCCTAGTGACAAGAGAAGAGGCAATGGAAAGAAATAAAAATACAGGAAATGCTACTTAAACTTAAGAAAAAAACTGTTTACTGTGAGGGTGGTCAAACACTGGAACAGGTTGCTCAAGAAGGTTGTGGAACCTCCATCACTGCAGATATTCAAAATCCAGCTGAACAAGTTCCTGCTGTAGAGACAGCTGGGTTAGATGATTTCTAGCGGTCCCTTCCACACTTAGCCATTCTGTGACTTTGTGATTTTGTAGGGTAAGTGTTTACAACCACCTTTCTGTATAACTGCTGTTGCAGGAAGGAGGTCCGGGCTAGACACAGACTGCACTGTGCTCAGTCCAGGGCCTGAATTTAGATGATCCCGGGTTCAGAATCTCCTGTCACATGGAAGAAGTTGTCTGCTCCTCAGACTAGGTGGAGACACAGAAACTTCTGCGGTGCAGAGGATGTTGAAGCAGCACAAAAGAAAGTTGGATTAAGTAAAATGGGCAGGGGTTATTTGTAGAGGAGTATCACTGGTGCGTTTCTGAAAGTATCCGCCAGTCCAGAGGACCTAGGAAGCACATTAAACTAATTTAATTTAATTTTAATACAGAAAAAGAACTGCCACTGATTTGTATTTACAATGTATCAGGCTATAATTATTTATTTATTTGTTCTTTCATATATCTTTCTGAAGTCTGGCTTCCCCTCTTGGCTGCTTCATCTCAAAACGAGGTTATAAACGTCACAGCTGTTTATTAAGTGCAGAGAGCACAGGTGTGTATCAGTTTCAGCAGTCACATAGGACCATTTTCTGGCCCATAATATGTGGATTCATTGAATGTTGGCAGGAGACTGAAAGGGGAAATGGAGGCTGTACATATGTACAAGAGGGCACTCGGAACAGACATCTGCCATCCTTAGATAGATGTACAGCATCAGAGAAAAACAAGACAATGCAATGTATCTTAGGATGTCTGTGCTTAAGAGAAGGAGCTCTTAAGAACCCCATCTAAAGCTCTGAATGTAAATCTTTTTCTCAAAAAAACCCACTTTTTGCCTCCCCTAACACCACAACTTGTCCCTTGAAGAGATGAAAAGCAAGGGCTGTAGCCAAGCAACAACAAATAATCTTTAAGACTCCTTCTCTTTTCAAAGCAAAACAGAGCCGCAACCCACACCACCCCATCCTTTCTTCATCAACGTAGGCAACATACAGCACAGCCTGTACAGAAACAAGCAAAAGCTTTGTGTTTCTTTGTTTCTCCAAAATAAATAAACAAGATGGATGAACAGATTAAGCTTTTTGAATATATTTGGAAATCCTCCTTTTATCAGAATATAGCAAGGCTGACAAGCGAACTGCTAGAAAACACAGTCTGCTCAGACTGAAAACACTTTAGACAACCATAGACAAAACTTTTGTGCAGATTCATGTACGATTCCCCTGTAGAGTAAACCTAGACCTGTACAATTAATTGAGTTGCTGGCTTACTATAAATAAATAAATTTTAATAAAAATAAAAAATATTAAATTCTCAAAAGAAAAAAAAGTCCTCACACAGCGAAACTTCGAGGTTTAGATTTAAAGTCAATTAACTAATTGAAACAACATGACAAGATGGTTAGTCTTTGGAAAAGTCAGGTTCTTTTCCCCCTTGCCTTTTCTCTCCCTCTTTGGCTAAAAGAGCTGAACAAAACTGCATGCAAAGACGCAAAGTATTTCCAAATGCCCATTTGTAGTTAAAAGCGATTAAATTTGCTCTAGTGCAGTTGTACTCTTGCCTATCCATGCAGGAATGCTTTGTTTTCCTAGCAGGCTCTGGTGCCGGTAGTGTTTTAAAAAAAGAGTCTCACAGTCAGAGTTTCAGGGAGGATATGGAGCATTACCTGTTACCTCTTGGTTTACCAAACAAAAACACAAGCTTTTTCCCATTTAACTGTCTGCCCTAAGCCATTAGTTTTGCTGGCAAGACACATTCCTCCCCCCTCCCCTTCACTCCCTTCTGATTAGAGGACCTTAATAACACAACTAGTGTTCATCCTTCAGAAAAAGCTGGTCAGCAAGAAATGTGGTTTTAGCGAATGCTGCCACCTTGCAGCAGACGCTTGAGGACAGAAGGCGCGCAGCCTACCTTCTCTTGCCTCAGCTTCCTTCCTTGGAACTTGGAGGACAATAGAGATCTGAATTGCAAATGGTATTGAGAACTGTTGATGAAAAAATGAACTGTATATACAAAAAAATGTGCCTCTAACAGTAGCTGTCAACAGGCCAGATGAGAGCGTGCTTTACAGCTAAATGTCCGGGTCTTCCCACCATATATGAAGTGGAGAACGCTGTACACAGAGAAAGTAGTATGGACACATACATAGCAGTACATAAGCGCATTTCACCATTATCAAGGCTCTAGGTAGGAAAATAAATAGCTAAAACACTCAAATAGCATTTTTTATACATTTCCCATATGCAAAAAGCTATTATTTACTTTCCAAATCATCTTTACTTTAGGTGGAGGAAAGGTAGGACAAAAACAAGGGAGAAAAGATTCACTTAATATTAATCTGCATAATAACTAGTTTTGTTTATAACATGCTAACTCTCAAATGGGCGCAAAACAGCAACTGCTTCCAAGCAAGCGCATTTGTGTAACTAAGTAAATTAATACAGCTAAAAAAAGAAAAAGTGTAATCATTAGGTAGCTCACACACTATAAACATTTTTTTCTACTTCAGCTGCTGAAACACTTAAGATGCTTGACTACATTTTGACATTCACTGCTATATAATAAAGTAAGAAAGGATGTAATCCTGTTAATTGATGATCAATACAGCCTGCATTATATTTGACTCAACAGTTTGCCATAATAACTTCATCAATTACTGAGCGGCATTTTCCTTCTCCCATAATTTACTTGTAAGTAACACCGTATGTCACAACATATTCAGTGGGCAATTATAACGGGAACATAAAAAAAAAAACCCCAACCTAAGATGAACGTGTTATTCTCAAGGTTTCAGTACAGCCAAATAAATGTTGTTAGGAGAAATCTAACATGAAAGGCATTTTTTTCTTACTTAAATTCTCTCCCAAAGGACTGACACAACTTTTCACTGGAAGCGAGAAGAGATGATGTGATGAATGACAGGCCAACAACTTAATTTAACTAGAGACGTAAATTTATTATTGTCAGATATGCAGCTTTACCAAAGTTACATCCAACCCACAGATTAACTCAGATAATCACTTGTAAGATGTCTCAGGTGAAATATCTCTTAACCTTCAGAGATAAGAGAAAATTACAACTAACATATACTGCTCTAGTTTTTTGCAGTGCAGATTCCACAGGACATAACCTGCTTGTATTGTGTTTCAATCAATTTAAATTGATTTTATGAAAGCTGTGTGGCAAGCCGTTGGTGTACGGCAGTTCTCTTTGATTAGCTTATTCCACCCTGGCATAGCCTCTTTTTCTTTTGCAGTTGCCTTTTTGTAACATTTTGCAATCAGGAAATAATTCATGGTGAATAATTCACTTGACAAATTTAGGCAATACACACAGAACCTACACAAGGGCACAAGAGTCTGACTTTTGGGAGCAAACAGGAGAACTGGGACATACTTTCTGCAGCAAACTTGTTCACACCCATGTAAGTGTTCTCATTATTTCAAAGTACAGACTGTTTGATGCATTTTCCTATGATCATCGAAAAGTACAATATTGAAAAAAAAATAATTTCTGGGACTGTTAGGGGTAATTATATCTATTAATCAAAAGAAAACATTCCTATCCCTCAGATAGATGTGTATAACTTCAGAATCCAGACTGGATTTTAAAAATCTGTGTAGCTTTACCTAGGTATATGCTGACATCGAACGGGTGCTTAAGGATTTTGTGGACAGACTTGTGCTAGCTTTGAACTAGCTGCTCTAAACACACGTGGCAATGTGGTTGAGGAACTGCTGAACACAAAATACATTGAAGCTCTATGTAAATACACGATTAGCCCATGTTTGGTTGTGTGTGTGGTAGGATCTTGCTACCAGTACTCAATCCAGAACATCTGAAATTGTTGACTGTCGTGTGAGCATGCTCTTAGAATTAGTCAGAGAAATGCAACAGCTTTGTGAGAATAAAGAGGGTAGAGAACGTGAGTAACTTTTCACACTCCCCAATGAGGTATTTTTTTGGATGGTAAAATACAACTCAGACTAGAAGGCAGCAATTTTATTGGATTGCTGTGGCTCCCCCTGCCTTTACTACCTTAGACGGTATCTGTGGGAGCTGGCATTGACTCATTTTCTAGGCTGCAATGAGAAGAGGAAATATTTAAAGTTCTTTTGCATGTCTAATGTAGCAGGAAAAGGCCATTAGTGCAATTAATGTCCATTAATATCATTATCCTTGCAAAAGGCTCCATAACATAATTAGAAGATAATATCATAGGGGATCTTTGGCCCAAAGTGTTATCTTTAGCTATGTGTGTGCATAAACTCTAAAATCTCCATCTGGTAAATGCAAGGGAAGATTTTAAACCAGATTTTGGATCCAGAAGGTATTACCTGCTTGAACTTAAGCATCAGTGGATGTGTCAGCTTTACATTTTAGTTGCAAGTTTACCAACCAAACCCACATTCATCTACATTATCTTTTCTATAAGCAAGAACGATAGGCAGTGATTGCAGTCTAAATAAGCTTATAGGCTATTAAAGAGTGGGCTCATGTTATTGTTGTTCACTGAGTAAGGGCAGGTCAGTTTGAAAATCAGTTATGTCAGTACTCATGCACCAGAAGAGAAATAAGTATCCCAAAGATAGAGAAAACAGGGCCTTAGCACTACTTCCCTACTTCTGGGTGCAAGCATGGGGAGCAAAGTACCCGTGTAGAAGGGCTGATGGGGAGAGGACTGTAAGAGGGGAATGGCTCTTGCAATAAAACAGAAAATCATCCTCAGCTTGTAAATATTCTATACCATCTTTTTTTTGCTTCACTTATGGAGTTCATTTTGTAGGTGTGAAGATGACTAATATGTATCCTTTTTAAGTGTAACAGATGGTACAGATTTTCTGTAAGGTGTCTTAAAAAGATGATACAGTGATACTGAAAATAAGATGACTAAATGTTTTGGGACTCAAATCACTAGATAATGTTCTCCACAGGAGTTGAGAAATATGAAAATTCAGGCGTGATACATGCTTTTTTGTCACCAGATACTTACTTTCATACAAGAACTTATGCCTTTTTGAGGCACTATGGATATGAAAAATAGCACAATTCTTTAGGTCACACTTGGTTCTACTCAAGGAGAAGCTACATACAGAGAAATGCGGTATATCAGGGGATGGCTGTCACTGGTTATACACAGTATCTAGAGGGTACTGAAAGCCTCTTGCCTTCTAAGGCTTAACCACAGCACCTACCAAATGTTGCTTCTCCCTGGATTTCCCAGCACCTTCCAGTATCACTAGGAAGAAGAGTCAAGAAGAAAAAGGCTCGCGCTAGTTCAGCCCATCCAACTGCAAACTGGAGTGACTAGCTCAGCTTAGACTTGCAGCCACGGGAAGACAATAGGGTGGAGGCTAAGGCATTTTCCCAGTTTGAAAAAATACTTTACAATTTAAATGAGGAGAGAGCCGAGGTCTCTGGCAGAACTGGCGGTAAGCACCATTCCACCCTGGCATATCAGTCTTCCATTTTCTTGTAGAGGTAATACACATGCCAATCTATCATTTCCGTGTATGTTCTCAATTCCTATCTAAATAAAAACAGGAAGACCCACACGACTACACAGTCATAATTCACCAAGAAAAATAATTCCCCAGAATTAGAGCAGAACAATACCTACAAATACTGAGAATATATTTCAATGCTCTAATACTTCTGGAAGCTAAGCTACATTAAAGAAGCACCTACTTTTCTCCAGTCCCCACTGCTCATTTCTGCTCCCCAAATCAAGACAGCTACAGCCAGCGTTTGTAAGACTGAGTTCCGAACCAGATCAGTGATGTGATCCAGGTTTAAAGAAACAAAAATAAAAGAGTTGGAGAACATCTGGAGTAATATGATTTTGTGAATAGGACATTGACTTAGCACTCAAATACCTATTTTTTTTGGCCTTGCTAGTGGCCTGTCTTCTTACTTTAGATAATTTACTTCCTCTCGGCCTCAGTTTTCTGTCTGCACAATAGAAGAATTATTTTGTTTCTTTTTGTAAAATAGTTAAAAATCTATACTTGAAGAATGTTTTCTAAAATCCAAGTTTTCACTTTAATGGATTTAAATTATACTTAGTGTTTCTTCTAATCTATTTCAGAGGACATTTTAAAATGTGAATTAATGTCAATGTTTAATTATTTATTTTAGCTGATATAAATTCTCAAATGGATTTCTTTTTTCTTTCCGTAGTAATGAAGGGGGGGTTTCTGCATCTGTCAGGTACACAGAAAAAGTTCTATTAGTCCTCATTTTCAGGATAATGAAACTAGCCAGTCATTAACTAATTGATAAACTTTTTGAGATTGAAAACCATGTTTTTTCTGTGTAACAGCAGGTTAAATAGAGCCATGATCTCAACTGGGAGCTTGGTCCACTTTATTAAATAATGATTACATGCATAACAGCTAAATTAATATTCTATTTGGCTATCGGTGAAAGAACATCTTATTTTTAATTAGCTATTTTGTGAAGTCTTGAGGTAGATATCACTGTTCTTTTTTATGAGATTTTAGCATGAGTCTAAGGATGCTGTGTTGGGAAGAAAATGTATTTTTAATCCCCTTGAATTAAAATGCAGTAATTCTTGACCAATATATTCCAACTGGATAAAACAATGCAGGGAAAAAAGAGCAAAGAAAACGGGATATGAAATCAGGTAAGTCCTGAAACAAATTACAGTGTATAATCTAACTACAAACCTTACACAGCAGAGTTATGAAATAGCCTCAGTCTTGTAAACTCTTGTTTATGCGTAAATCTTTGAATATATGAGTAGTTTAATTCCTTTAAGACCCCAGAAACAATAGTGAAGATTGAAATTAGATACCTCTACATGAAATCCTGGCTCCACCCTGAATGCTCTGTGCATTGCCATTCTGAAAACCAGCATTATGACCAAGAGCATAGGCAATGCTTGCAAAACTGGTGCTTTTATTTGTTTGGCTCACGGACCTATATCATGGAAACTACAAAACTGTTAAGTTCTCAGTAGTTAGACAAGATAAAATTTACCTGAACTCTAAGTATACCATGGAACTGTTTGAAGAACTCCAAAAGGGAGATATATTTTCACATCAAACAAGCAGAGATAGAAAAGGGAAATCATTCATGACATAGCTACCTGAATTTTGACTTATGTGAAGTGACTGCTAAGCTGCTCAAAAAATCTAACAAATGCTGCAAAGACAATGAAAACCTGATTCATATGTCCCCATTCTGAAGCTCACTAGTTACTTTTTTTTTTCCGGCAGATCCTGATTCATTATTCATAATTGCTTGGAACTGATGGACTGTCTAATCAAGAGCCAGTTTATGAATCATGAAAGGTAAATGTATTTTCGGTGTTCTAATTTTCATTCACTCATTCACTCACCAAAAAAATATAAATGGGATAGATGTTCATTATTTGCTATTGTCTCTTATTTCTCCATTTTTGAAGAAGACAGTCATTTGAGGGAAGAAAAAAAAAGTCCTAAATTACCACTTCTATACCACTAACAACAGGTGTTCAAAGAGCAGATTCTTACATGCTGTAAATCAAATTTATTCTGTGTGTATAATAGTTGTCAGGAAACGTAAAATGAGAATAATTTACAAACAATAAACTAAACACCTCTTGTAGGTAGTAACTGTATCTGGTGACTACCAGCAGGTGAGAGTCCACAGGAGTTGAAATCAATACACAAAAGATATATTTAAAAACCAAACAAGCTAAGATGACAGGAGGTGTTATTCCCAATTAATAATTCAAGCAGATGTACTTGAAACTAACATTCAGAACAAAAAACCATACCAAGTGCTGCACCGATTGCCTGAAATGCTCTATCTAAGGGCAAAACCTCCTGCCAGCGATGGTCAGTTGAAGAAATCCAAGCAGCAATATAAGAACAGAATGTACAGAGAAAATCCATTCAGGAACTTTTCAAGGCATACAGAGGAAAACTGTGCAGAACTGCTGTGATGATATATTCTTATTTGCACAAGTTTAGGACCTAGTCCAGCCTAAAACAATCAGCTGTCAAAAGTGGAGAAATGCAGCAGTGTTCTGCTGTTCATATTGCTCCCTCAAATCGCATCAAGTTTTTTCAATTTAAAAACAAACAAACCAAACCAAACCAAAAACTGTTTCCTCGAAGTACAAGGAGCTAATAAAGTTTTGAAAGTTCTTGTAGCGCTTTGACAAAGAATCGAAGAAACATTTTTTCTTCTCTATTTAAGCATACTTCAACAGAGAAGTTGCTAACTCAAAATGTCATGTCTATGGTGCTCTCAGGCCCTTTATGAACTTTAAAGCAAAGTGAGAAAATGTATATTCTTTGGTTCTTGCCAGCAGCATTCATGATATTGGACCAACAGGAGATACCGTGTCCGAATGAACAATTTTCTGCAGGCTGAGAAGAGGATTTTGAAAGTCAATGCCGTTGGCAAATGTTCTTACCAACGCCCCTTCAACGCCCTGTAGAAGGGAACACGAGCAGAAGAGCAACGCCGTGTCGCGTCTCAGAAAACACAAAACTTTGGGAAACAGCTGCACAGCCGTTGCCCAGCGTAATTGCACACAGAAGGGTTAGATGCCATGTTGGATGATGCACAGCGGCAGCAACAGAGGGCGGAGCAGCCGTGGCTGCTCTGCAAGCAGCAAGCCTGTGTGTTCACGGCGTTCTGTTAGTTGGGTCGTCTGCCAAGAGTGTGAATAACCTTTAAGGCCAACACCATTAAACCATTTCTTGGAAAGCGTTACTGTGGTTTGCTGTAGGAAGCCAAGTTTAGACTATATCTGTGCTGCGTTTGCGAGCACATGTGTTGTAGTAATCTTTCAGGGTAATGCATTGGCAGCAGCGGGAGACATTTTATTTTTACAATTGCTGGTGCAGTAGAAGCATATTCGTCTGCACTTAAATACACTTTACGGTTATTCACATTAGGGGCAAATTTTCAAAGAGCTGCTAAGGTTTTTGGCCAGGTATGCCACTGCTTTTATTGGGAACCGCATGTGTTAAACTGAGCATACGTTTTCAAAGTATGCTCTGAAAAACATACATACACTTACTTCCTCTGAACATTCAGGAATGTCTGATTTTTTCTCCCCTAAATTGTTAAGGCAGTTAGTATGACTGACAGTTTGAAAGATGTGCTGGGAGAACTTTGATTCTCCGGTACAACTGAGGAAGGCTCTGTGCCACCTGAGGATCCTCTCCAGCCTGGGGAATCCTCCTGTGGTGCAGTTTGGAAGCCACTTGGCATCAGCGAAGCAGTGCACAAGCAGTCCGAAGGGTCAAAGAGCCAGGTCCAACCGTAACCATCCAAGAGATGTATGTTCAAGACTAACATGGTACCCTTTCCCCTACCCCCTCTCCAAGTACGCTGGCTTCCCCCAGAATAGCCATATTTTTGTTTCAGAGCATTCTCCTTTCTAATTTGTATGCCTGAGAAGAGGTCTAAGCTGATATTAAAATGTCCTTTTCCAAGCTGGATGGCCCGCCGTCAACAAAACAAGAGTATATATTTCACTCAGGCCCTTTGGTGCTCCTGTTGGCTTCAGTCCTGCAGAAACCCTGTCAACTCCAATATCCTGTCAGTTCACAAAGGGAGAGCCAGCCAGAGAAGCAGAAGGACTGGAGCAGGGACTGTGTCCTCTTGAACCACATATGGCAAAACAGCAGCCACCACAAGTTCAGAATCGTTATTGTGCTGCCCAACATGCACAGATTTCCCTGATTATGGGCATGTTTTGTGTAAAAGGAATATCAGATCTTGTGACTGTTCCTATAACAGTGATTAGAAAATATTTTAATTTATAACAATTATAAAAGCAATAGAAGTGTAATGAATGTTATTATTTCAGTCTATAATTAAATGCACATTTTGCAATTTGGAATGCAAATTGGCCTCCTTAAGACATCAAAGTCTACTTAGGATATAAAAAGTGCTGGCTAGAAGATGTTTAAGATGTATTTTCATACTTTTTGAAAGAAAGTGCTCATTACTCGAAATATTAAGACAACAGTTGCGTTTGCAGAGAAAAGGAGGCAGTCACTATACAATGTCCAAGGTGAAAACTCAATGTGTTAATTGCTGTTTAACATGGATACAGATGCTGCTCTAGGCAATTTTCACCCAGCATTTGGAGGAAAAGTTCAGTTTTAATCATAATCAAATAAGGCATTATGTAAAACCACTCTACAGCAACTGTACACTTCACTTGGTACACATGCCGGTGCTGTTTTTAAAAATAGATTAGGACATCTGTAAGAATCTACTGGGCTTAGGAAATTACATTTCTTACCAAAACCTAATATAGCAGCAGAGCGTGAACTGGCTCTAAAGAAGCTGCAGTGAAGTCAGTACCCTTTTTTCCAGCCTTGCCTTTTGATAAGAATCAAGATTGTATCCAAGTAAGAAGAAAGTGAAGCAAAGACTATTCTCTCAACAAGTGTTTGGATTAATGGAAAGATGGAAGAAATGAATGATATTGTCATTCAGCTCAGAAAATATGCCAACCTGAGGACATTCCGAAAGCTCTGTAGGAAGGCAGAATAAATTGGTTTTCCTTCTCCAAAAAGAAAGGGAAAACAAAAGCTGTCGTGGCAGTCACCTGCAAAGACCACTGGTTCAGTACTGAAAGACAAAAGCAGTTGAACTTACTGATCCATAGGCCATTTCAAGGAATTTTTTTTCTGTTAAGGTAGTGATTCCTGGTATAAGTACATATAATTTAGCTCAGAGCAGGGCACACAGACGGAAGAGGCAACTGAAAGTTTTTGAAGTCTGCATTTTTAATGTAGTCATACAATGGTAATATTTTTGATATTTTCTCTCAGTTTGTAAAAACAGTATCAATGTAACTGTTAAGCCATATGATACAAAGTACCCATATGTACTCATCTGAATGATTAGGCAATTTGTTTTCATGCTCTTGGCATATTTTAAATTAGCACTTAATCATTAAGAACTAAAATAAGGTAAGATGAGCTTTGTAAGCTTATCATGATGCTGAGATAGTGGATTTTGACAAACCTGCTATATCCAGTTAAGAGTCTCAAACAAAAGGTAGCACTTTTCTATAGCTTGAGAACGCAAATTCTATAATGTTGTAAAGCAGGTTTGCTGCTGAAAAGCCAGATGATAGTGCTGAAAATATCAATAGCTGGAAATTCCATATAGCTGGACTACTGGAAAAAATAAATGGACATAATCCTATTACAAAAACGCACTGCTGTAAAGAAATATCACAGATTTCAAAAGACCATATATCTCTATTCAGGGGAAAAACCCACCACCTTTCTCAAGAAGCAGAAGTTTGCTAGCACTAGGTGTGATCTATGATCTAGTCTTGAGAAGGCAGCGGCAGTACAAAAAAACCTGCCACAATCTGGAAGAAATCGTTCTTCCTCCTCTACTACTGGTGTTTCTCTCCTGCATTCTTAACAGCAGAAAAATTGTCAGCTGCCACGATCAGTACCTGGGCTTTATATCTCTCTCTCGTTTCCTAAATACACAGATCATTATATAGAATAATAAAACTTGCACCGTGTCATATATGTTTCTGAGCAACCTAAACAACCACCTTCTCACCAAACTTACTCCGGCAGGTTAAATTCAATTGGGAACCTTCTCTATGGTTCATTTATGGTCTCTGGAGATAGAATAATGTGTCGTGGTAAAGCTATTTCAACCGAAGCTTTGAAGGAGGCTGGAAAGGTGGCTGATAGAGTTTAATGCCTTCGAGGAATTTTGAAAATCCCAGTGTATTTAAAGAATTACATTATTCTGAGATAAATATCAGAATCTGGTAACATAGGGATCCACAGATATGGTCTTCGTGTTACTAGGCGTTATTTCAAGGTAAACTTTTTTTTTTTGCTCCTGCACTGTTCTTTTTTATATGTATTTTTGTATGCCCTTTGGTTTGTTTTATCCTTTCGGATTTAACTGGAGTGCTGTCTTCATGATTTCTACACAGTATTGCACGATTTGTTAATTCCTGTGTTTCTGTGTTGTTTTCTCTCATTCTGAATTGCTTATTCGTGTAGGCAGTGCTTTCTCTGAGCTGAATGGCAGTATCCCATCACTTCCCTATGACATCTGCTTCTGTTCCCCACCTACACGCAGCAACAAAAGGTGGTGCCTATTTCTTCACCTTGAGCCCTTGTACCGAGCGCTGCAGTGCTGGAGGGGCTCGAGCTCTGCTCTGTGCAGCAAAGAGACAAAGCCTGTTTTCTTCCAGGAACAGACTGCTGTTGAGATGAAGAGGGAAAGATACACCAGTACCTTTCATTTGCTGCAAAGGTACCGCTGCTTACTTCAAAACACAGAAGGGCTTTTCTAAGCGACTGTGGTTAGAACGTGCTGGCCAGGATGTTGAATATTGAAACTGTCTGCCAGGATATAGAATATCAGAATTGGCTGAGTTTGTGACTAATAGAAAAACATTTTCTTTTGGGGTTTGGGGTTTTGAGGGTTTTGGGTTTTTGGGGGTTTGTTGGGGTTTTTTTGAGAAAGATTTTTTTCTGCATACAAAAGTATATGATGTATAAAGAAAACCAGCTCTTTGCTAAGGTAATGTATTTTTTCACATACCATTTCACAACAGCTCGAGCATTTTGATTTAAACTTCCAGATATGCTCTGCACCCAAACACTGATTCAAATAGCCTATAGTTATGACATACCTGTAATAATAAAGCAACTGGATGTAAATAAATAAAATGGACTCCGTAAACACAGCTTCAGTGTGAATGGTCTTGTCATATTTCATCCCCTCATTTTAATTCAATACTAAGCAAAGCATGGAAATGTTTACCTTTGTCTGATCTTTAATTCCCTAAATTTATGTGGAATCATGCACAGATGCTCTGGAAACCAGCCTGGAAAAGCCTGGCATTTTAATTGATCCCAGAGCCTCTTTCCTCACAGGCCCTGCTGCTACGAAGTCTGCTACTTGCTCCGAAGGGGCTGCACGGTTGCCTAGCCACGGCGAGCGGCCAGGCAAGGTGGAGAAATCCAGGCGAGGAAGTAACCAATCAATTTTTTAATTTCCCTGTGTAAACAGCAGCAAATCAGGATGGATTTTGAAATCTCATTAGTGGAAAGTGAGACGCATTGTGTGCATTTTAACATATGTATTAACTGTATGCAGTGGCTTGGAGCCAGAAATTATAAGCCATTGGGTATGTTTTACAAAGCTTATTTCAGAAGACAATCTGAATATGTCATTTAAAACTAATTTTTTTTTGTGGGGGTGGGACAATTTTTATTCCTCTCTCACTACTATCTTATTAGTTTTAATGTTTTCTTGTACTGTTAATTAATTATGTTATAAGAAATAAACTTTTCTTTATACCTGAAAGGCTAAATATTGGCAGAGTGAGGAGGATGATATGCAGAACCAAATCCTGATGTCAGGAAGATTTAGTACAAAAGGAAGAATTGTACGCTTGTCCTTAAAGATTTTCAATTAGTGTTGTCTTGGCATATGAGTAAAAATGAGGGCAAATTTATCAGTGTCATATTTGCAAGTCAGTGAGTTGTGTGACCTCTCTGCACCTTCCTGCATAACAGGATGGTTTTGGATTGTTTCTAGGTGTTTAATACAGGTTGCCTAGGCAGCTTGCCCTTCTGTGTCATTACGGATAAGAGATTTTTCAAGGTATTCCATGCTTCCTCCTGTATCACCCCAGTAACTTCCACGGTGAAGGGATCAATGGTCATCTGAAAACATTGACTCATTGCTACTTTCTAGAAAAACATACATTCTACTGTGCCACTAGTAATATGTCACTTCTGCCTTTGAGATCCCTACTGCCTTAATGTAGCTCAAAATTTTAATGCAGGTAATTAAGAGTCTTACATATGTGACACAAAATATCTGACTTTACCATAGGATAATACAAGAATTTGTTGTAGTGATATATATATGGAAATTGAAAACTATGATGCATATCACAAACTATTTACTCCATAAAAAAATGTGTTAAAAACAAATATTATATATACAAATACACTGATCTTGCAGGAAAATGGCTTTTGGAATTTTAACAGGAAAATACAAATTTGCTTCACTGGTTGCCAAGAGAAACCCTTTTGGCACAACGAAAGTATTAAACATGGACATTAAAGACTTCAGAGATCAATTCATTTTTTCAGTAATCTTGAAAAGAGAAAGAAATCTTAGCCACATTCAGAACCACATGAGTTCTGCCACTGACTTAAAGTCAACACTTTTTCCAAGGGCTGTACCAAAGAAAAGTGAAGGCCACTGAAAAAGGGGCCAGGTTGGCTGATTACTGGAGGTGTGTATGTTTGGGGAAAAGGAGAAGAGGAGAGGCAAGAAACTGAAGGACCCTGAGAAAGGGACTGGAAAAAAATTTTCACAAAAAAAAATTCTAACCTTATCTCCATCAGTAAGGCAAACGTAGCCTATACAAATTCAGACCCAGCAGTTCTTTTGGGAGATAACACTTGCAAGACCTAATCCTTATACTGTATAAAACCTGAAGTTATTCAGAATGGGAACTAAACCATTCCGGCCACCAAAGCACCCTGTCTGAGCAATGCAGATTGGCATCTCTGAACGCTACTGCATTTCAAATTATCACTTTGGTATTAAGAATAGATATAATGCTCTCCATTACAATCTTTTGAATGCTGTGAGTCATGTTTGTGAACTTCTTGATGATGAATTGTCTTCCTATAAACATTAGAATCAGACTTTTTCTGAAGGCTGGCAATAGGAAAAGACAACTGGAGAAAGAGCCAGAGCAAACTTTTCTGAAGCACTAAAAATACCATCCCCCTCTCCTTACCCCCAGTCAAGCTCACATGCTTACTGCAACTTCTCCAATGATTTCACTTCACACTCCATCACAAGCCTGAATGCAGATGTCTCCAGATGAAAAGAAAGCACATAAAAAAAAGACTAGTGAGCCAGCAAGAATTCAAACAATTCCAGGACCTGATTGCCAGTGCAGAAGTTGAGATGCAAGGCAATTTGTCTGGTTTTGCATAACCAGAAGAAGGTCTGGTTTATTAATATCCAATGCCAGCCAAAAGCTTGAGCTTTCCAAGTACTTCAGAAGTAAGAAGAATAGATTTGATTAAAAAAATACAAATTAAAAAAATGTTAGAAAATGTTATTCATAGGGTGTAAACTTGAACTCAAGAAAACTTCTTGAAAACTGATGTATTTATGGCCCTAAACTACTCGTTCATACATACGGGGATTTATATCATTTGACTGAAAATGAAATTTGGACCAGGGCTAATAAATAGTCTGAAAAGCCTAATCTAGAAGGCAAACTATTACTTTCGGAGGAAGAACACTGTCTATCCCAGACTTTGTAAATTTTCATTGAATGTGACTCATAAACTGCATTAATCTACACAGTTGTGCACACCTGATTTTTATATCAGACTAGTGAATGAAATATCTGTCAGAAATCATGTGATCTCTACCAATACGTCTAATACAAATGAGCATTTTTATGCTCAAGTTGGAAAAAGTACAGTCACAGCTTTGGCAGGTTGAATATGGAAAATGGTATTTTCCAAGAGCTACAGTTATCAGGTATGTGGTATACACATTCCAAATAAACTCACCTTTAAACTATTACATTCTTGTGTAGAGTAGCTGTCTCCAGAAAAACAATCTACAGCTGAACAACAGCCATGCAGCTACAGTGTTTATTAGAAGTTCCTGATTCCAACACAGAGAAATCAAACCCCAAAAGCATGACCCCTCTGAGTAAAAATGAAATATCATCAGGGATAAATACAGTTTCCTTCAACATTTTCTTTTTCATTTTGGCAAGTGGAACTAGCCAAAGAAGACTGTAGAGCTACAAGCCCTGAAAGATTTTGATAAAAGATAAAGCTACTGCTCCATGTCCCTCCTTGGCATTCATTATTGGACCTACGTTCTGTGTCCTGAAGCTCAAAGACCTGTCAGAGGAATTAGGGATTGGGCCAGAATTTAACAGTTCTTTTCTAGTTTTTAGCTTACTTAACATCAAGCCCAGTCCACTCCTCTTTTTCCAACATATGAGACACAAAATTCAATTTGATTAATTTCGCTTACTGAAGTAAAAGCAGGAGGAAATTTTTCAACAGATTATGGAAAATTTGCTAAACTTCATGTTGGCTGATGGAAGCTGACTGGCAAATTCAGAACAATTTCACAGATATTAAACAGAACCATGTTAAACTGGACAGCAAAGAATTCCTGCCACGGCCATCCCCAAACAACTTGGCTGTCGCTCCATTTTGTCATGTAGGGAAACACACCCATGTTATTGTGAGCTACTTTAAAACTGGTTTAAAGATCCTGACAAGACTCTGACATTTAAAGCAATAATTTGCATTTAAAGTAGTGGTCTAAGTGAGCTAAAATTATCATAATAATTTCATCTGTTCTTGATCATGAAGTATCTAGAGCCAAAAAGCAAAAAAATATATTATTTAAGGGCTGACATTACTTTTATTTTCGTTAATTTTCATGGGAAAAAGTGAAGCTCATTCAAAAAGTACTAGATTTTGTACTAAGCAAAAAATGCATGAAGAGGAGTTGTATGGGTTGTTGGCTGTTTGAAGGGCTGTTTCTTCTTTTGTTTTGTTTTGTTTAGTAAAAATACTTTTTGTTGTCTTACGTCTTTATGTAATAAAGTGGATATTACTCACTTGTCAGCAGACAAAATCAGTGAAAGTATCCTCAGTAAACTTCTCCTGGAAGGAAGAAAAATAAAGATTTATTGAGCATCAGCTATAATTAGAAAAATCCTTTTGTTTACACTATTTAGCTTTGATTTACCCTACACAGACACTAACTTGAGTATGAGGGTCAATGAAACCTTTCTTTGTCAGACATAACTTAAAAATAGTAGCTTTATAAACACAGACACTTTCCTGTCCTCATAGCTCAGTTACTGCTTGGAGAGAATAGGGAAAGAGTAGGAAAGGACTCCAAAGGGATGCTTCATTCTCAACAGGCTATTGTATCCTTGACTGCTTTGTTCTAGCCTCCATTCAAGTTGCCAACCTAGAGACAAAATGTTAGTAATTTTCTCTTGCAGACAAAAATCCAATAGGGAAAAATAGACTTACTTGTCTATTGTTTAGAAGACCTATGACTTCTAGAGTCTTCAGTCACTATCAACTTCAAACTAATTTTCAATTCATAAGTCAGGTGAGAACAGTGCCACTGGAGCACTGGGAAAAATATTTGGTTTTTGTGAAATAGATTTTCAGAACAATGGAGGTTGCTGTTAAAACTAAAATCAAAACTTTTAGGCTGAAATTGATTCCAAATAAAAGAAGTATATACACTAGCACTTTTTTGCTTGGAAGTATTCCTGTACAATGAATGAAAGAGGAGATGAAAATAACTTTTACTCAGAGATCATATGGATGTCACGGTTCAGGCATTTATTTTATAATTTTTCAAACAGCACAAAACCCTCCAATATCTGATCAGTTCTAAAACTTGCAGTCCAACAAGTAGTAAGAGTCTTAAAACATTCATCTCATTAGGTCTGAGGTGCTATAATGAGGAGTAAAAACAAAAATCATTTTCTTAGAAATCAAAACTTTTGTAGCAGTTTGAGGGACTGCATTTTAGAGTCCCTCTTTTTCTTATTACAAAACCAGCCATCAAAGATTTCTCTCTCCCACAACTCTTCACACCAGTTTCCCAAATGGATTTTCCACTTCTTTACCTTTTTGTCCCTACTTAAACATTAATTTTCCTCCCATTTCATTGTGTGCAACCAGAGAGGTGAAATAACTGTGGATGTTGCCCGTTTTTATTGTGGTAAACAGGCGACTCTTTTCATGCTGACAACTTACTCTCAAAAAGCTGGACTTTACTTGTTTTAGCAGACATTTGCTTTTTAAAAGCCTCAGAGGGCCTGACCATATGTTCAGCTCACATTTATACAGCCTGGTTAATTTAACCCATTAGAGTCTCATAAGACTTGAGAAGGCTTGAGAAAGTACATTTCATAAGTATATCAGGCTTGTAAATGTGATTCTATAAAATGCAAATTAATTTTCAGTGTTAGGACACTCAATCTAGGTTTTCTGTTTAAAATATGTTTTATTTGACAGAAATTGCATAAAGTCTCAGGCCAGAAACAAAGAAGAAATCCATTTAAACCATCTCTCAAACACTGGAGATCTTTTCCAGCTTTGACATGGTTATGGTGGAAAATGAACTCTCAAAGTATTTTTATTGATCTTTTGGTAAATGTTGCTTTTCTCATAATGATATATTTGATTAGTATTTGCAGATGTTCCCAATAGTAGCTTTTCTCGTGCCTTCACCATACCATTTACAAGCTCTGGAGCAGCTAGACTCTCGAGAGACAGCGAAGGAAGGTGCTCACTCCTCCTCAGCACTGTTAAAAACATTTATTAAGAATAGGGGAAATGATGGTACTAAAGCTGTCCCTATTCTGATAATTTTGAGACAAAGCAAGAACTTTGCCAACAAAGGGTTCTGAAACATTTAGTGATTGCCAAATGTCCGTTTTCTATACGTAAAACATTTTGGCCTCCATTTAGCCAACGGAGAGATGTAAGTACCTGGGCTAGGGAAGGGGAGGGTAATGCCGAATGTCTAAGTCAGGTCCAAAGTAGACTGAATTAAACAGTACAATTACTTCCTTTTGCACCGCTGTCATCATTCCAAAAGCAGGGCTCTACATTTGTGAGCTTAAGTTGAGGGAGGCAGGCTTAATACTATGCTGGATCTGGTTATCATACCAAGGCTGAGATCTTCCAAAATATGCAGTCCTGGCCTCGTTTCTTTCCATACACTAAGTGGAAAGAGTATTAGCTAACATCGAATGCTTTAAAAATCCTGCCCTTCTGTTAGTTTACTTATTCATAAGAATATGACTTTGTCATGTGAAATTAAAGAGATTACTTGTTACTGGTTTCAGTAACACCTGCAAATAGAGCAGGCTCTACAAGGCACAAGGAAAGAACCATTCTTCCCTGGAAAGGTCACAGGAGAGAGGGAAGGCAGGTGGGAAAGAGGACATAGTGCCTCTGACAAGAAAGTGGCTCAGGTAGCGAGAGACTTAAACAATCCCAGTCCGGATAAAAAGCATACTGAAGCCAGTTAAAATCTTGATTTTAGGATGAGGCTTATAATGCATAAAATATAGACAGATGGAATGAAATACATAATCATTTATTTTAAGAAGACTTTTAAATTAAAATGTAGTTCCTATTACTTTCCTCAGCTGGAAGGGACAGTTAGCATATCTGCTGTACCGCATTTTGGACAATGGCTTTGCAGGCTACTTTGTTAGATATTTCTTGGACAAACAAATGAGACGATAGCAACTAAAAAATATTCATAACCTCCTCAATGTCTCTCATAAGTGGAAAGCAGAAAATCTACTTCATAGGAATTTCTTCTTGCAGAACTTCATTAGAAACACTCATTTTCAGGGTTAACATTTCATTTTCTCACTATGCTAGCAACCAGGTAACAAATCTTAGGTACATGTTCAGGTTACACTTCTCTGCTTCTTGCACATTCTTTATTCACTGACTTAATCCTCAAAGTAGTTCTGTAAGCAGGAGAGCATACTATCTTTCCAACTTATTTTCTCAGTGACGGTAGAAATGCATGACAAGGATCTGATCCTACCACTCATAAATTGAAGTCCAAATTTTTAATTACAAGGTTGTTTGGGTTTTTTTCTAGCCACAGGAGAAATGAGACAAGACATGTCATTTAGGTTGCATTCATACCACCTAATTTTGACGAATTGACTCCCTCCATTCCTATATATGAGTATACACACTCATTTTGGAATTGAATCAACTCAGAAGTTCTCATTTCCTGACTGGCGATATAAAGGGTCATGGAAGGCACAGTTCCTAACTGAGATGGCTGCATACAGCTTCCTAAAATTTGGTAGCAGGAGTATTATCCCAGATTTTTCTTGAGGCCAAGAACTGCCTGGAGTGCTTCACTTCCAGCCACAGACTGGAAGCACAACACGCGGGGTGCTCAGCAGAAAGGTAAAGCATGGGAAAACAAGTGAAAGAAAATGATTCACCACTCACAACATTTCTGTATGAACTTCTTGATATGTGAAAATAACGGAATATAGATGTTGTCTCTGGTTTAGTCAAGACAGTCAATAGGGAGAGCAATTTTTTCAGAATTCCTTCGGAATCCAAAAGTAATTCAGCTGGTTTCATTTACACTTGTTTCAATATATCGTTATTTTTATATTTTAAAGGAAAACTCTTACCCTTCCTATTCATTCTGTTCACTGCGATTACTCTTTAAACCCGTAACAGAGAGAGCAGCATGATGTTTCCCAATAAGAGCTACGACTCGTAGTTATAAAGACTGCTCTTTTGTCACTTCAGTGCAGGAGGTTATCTCATTAGCGAATTATGTACCATAGCATCCTACACTATTTCTTAAACCTTACTACACGGCCTAAATGTAACATAAGTGATTCAATAGCCTACTCTAAATCTGCCTTTCCAAATGCAGATCACAGCTGAAATTCAATTCTACAACTACGTGCATAAAACAATCACACGGAAATCTTGACAGCTGCAACTTTAAAGATTGCTTAGAAAATTTGAATTTTAAACCCTGATTCTGTCATAACACCTCCCAATGACTTCAGCAAAGCCGGACCAGCTCTTTAATACATATGCACAGAAAAAAAAAAAAAAGATCTTTTACAACTTATTTTTTGATTAGTAAGTCTCAATCTGATATATACTGGGCTTCATCAGAGAAAACTTTAATGGATTACAGGCATGCAATACACATTCCTACTCTTATTATATCTAATCTCTAGTTTACCTTCTGGGGGTTTTTAATCAGACTATTTTGGCCAACCATGCCAGAGAGTGTTTTTTGCATCACCATTCCCTGTCATTCAAAAGAGAGGAGGAGACTCCCCCACCTGGAGCAAAACCCTGGGAAATGGATTTGCTGATGAAACATTTCCACGAGAGTAGACTACAAATGAGCACCAGAGTCTATAAATCTACCACTTAAAGTGAAAATAAGGTAAAAACAGCTAGGCAAATGACATCAATTTGGCAAAAACTTAAAAAACCAGGATGATTTCATGCCACAGTACTAGACAAGCTTTGTGCCCCTCACAGATGAATTTTGCCCACTGATAAAACAATGAATTTTGTGCAAGTCATAGGATGCTATTTTTAGAGTTAGTGGGTATTTTCTATTGGGAATAAAGTTTGGGAGTTCTCTATTAGTGGATCAGAGCTTTGTTCAAGACAACTTTTTCTTAGTTTTACAGTCTACCTCCTGAGTATTTTAAATCACTAATGAAGAAGCAGGTACAGGCATGAAGCAGTTCCACAAAGCTGTTTCTTATCTCATCAGTAAGCTAAGTGTAAAAGAGAGAAGCCTCAAAGATGGCTGGAGCATACAAAGACTACTCCAAAGGAGTTCATAACCACCACACCAGCATAATTTCTAACTCTTCTAAAGAAAAAGGAGAGCATCCATTAGCTTATAATAATTTATAACAAAGAACTATTAGAAGAAGACATCTCTTTAAACTTTCTTTTTCCCTTTGGAAACCTTCTAAGTTACAACAGTGATTAGTATTTGCAGAAGGAGAGCTCACCTTAACCTAGTACTTTTTTTGATCTAAGACTGATGAAGTAGAATGAGAAAATGTGGACTCCAACATCAATTTTGTTGTTGTTGGCAGTAGTGGTTTTGTTTGATGGTTTTTACAATTTCTGATTATGATTTTGTATTTATTTCAAGTAGGTATTGAGTAAGTTGGCAATAGGTCCCTATGAACACCTAAAATGAGCATCATTGTATCTACCACTAAGGGTGGCAAGACTGAGCACTGGAACAGGTTGGTTGGAGAGGTCATGGAGGTCTCCCTCCTCGGGAATATTCAAATGACATCTGGACACCGTCCCAGGCAGCTTGCTCTAGGTGACCCTGCTTGAGCCGGGGGGGACAACTACGTGACCTCCCGAGGTCCCTTCCAACCTCAACCTGTCCTGGTTTCAGCTGGGATAGAGTTAATTGTCTTCCTAGTAGCTGGTAGGGTGCTGTGTTTTGAGTTCAGTATG
>JAVJGG010000021.1:24404528-24441966 GCA_035590195.1 Aviceda cuculoides | reverse complement strand
TTATCATTATTAGTTTCTTCTTTTCTGTTCTATTAAATTGTTCTTATCTCAACCCACGAGTTTTACTTCTTTTCCCAATTTTCTCCACCAACCCACTGGGGGGGTGGGCAGGGAGTGAGCGGCTGCGTGGTGCTTAGTTCCTGGCTGTGGTTAAACCACGACACAACCTTTCTGTGATTCTGTGATTCCAGTTAGCAAAATGTGAGCAAATCCTGGTAGGATGCTTCCTCACTGTTGTTCAAGTTACGGTATCATTGCCACTGGGGTGGGGGGGACAGTTACAGCACTGTTGCCTCCGCGTAAGAACTCCATCATGAACAAATGTCATAAAAATTAATTCCTTCTCAAGCAACATCAATAATGCAATGCTCTCAGAATAGAGCAGGCTTCATCCCTCATTTTAAAAAGGGATTCTGCTTCACCCTAATGATGAACTCCTTTTCAGCTAGTGGCAGTAGCTTGTTGGAAGCTCTTCGAATACTCCTCAGATTTTCTACATTATTTATGAACAAAGCTTGCAAACATTAACTGAGCATAAAACAGATTAGTATTTCTTTTATTAAAATAAAAATTGAAATTTTAATACTTTTACATGCTTTAGGGAATCAAGACCTTAGATGTAGGGTTAATGCATCTGTGCTTTAATCTGCTCCCTTTCCTTTGGCCTTTCTTCTGGTAGTTAACAATGAGATTTTGCAATTCTTGATGAATGAAAATTCATTCTTATAGATTAGTAAAAATTGCATCTGAATTATAAGTCTGAAATAGAATTAAAATATTTTCAGCATTAAAACATAACTATGTTTAATAATCATGGACCTAAGCTAGCAATTCTTACAGTTGCCATTGCCTAGTAAAAATTTCAGATAATATTACAAGCAAAATTATTTTTAATTGAAAATGTTCCATGCTTCACACCTGCATCATTTTTCTTTCTACAACACCCCACATACTTCTCCATCTTCTGCAAGTCAGTTAACATATAAATTCTGATCAAAAGGCCATGTTTTGGTTTTATTCTGCAAAAATAAAACAGCAACAAAAGCTGCTAATGCAGACTGATTTTGGTGCACATATTAATACAGACTTTTGGATGGATACAAATTGTTGTCACAAAATGTACTCGAAAGACCAGTGTTCCTGCATGTTCGTGCAAATGTCAAACTATGGCATCATTAACATTGTGTAGTGTCCAATAATTCTGTTCTCCCTATGGACAAGGACTGTGCAGAAATAATTACTTGGCAGTCACATGCACTTCATCACTTCCAAATTAGATTTTAGTAATCCACCGCTTTATTTCCAGAGTAATCAAATTACTACAATGGAGTTTCCTTCACTTTTTTTTTTTTTTTTCATTGGATATTTATTACCACAGACACAAACTGTGAGTTAAGCACAGTCAAGAGAGAAACACAATTTGGGGAGAAACAGTTGGATAATGTGTTTTAAAACAGAAATGAAAATGATCCTTTAAATCTTCTCTATCCCAATGTAAACACATTTAGTAAATCAATAGTATAAAAAAGAAGCAAAAAGTACATCTAGAGATCACTCTGGAGAAATTGAGATTTTGGAAAAAAAAATTCTGATCACATAGGAATTCCTATTTCACTTTTGACATTACTCTTACAATGGAATTCTATAAAAAATTTCATTTAGTCACCTTGGAAAACTTTGGGTGACTTCATTTTGCTGCTGTGATATCACCAGAAAAAAATCAAACCAAATTTTTTTCTGCTAATAAATAATTCAATGTGAGCATTTGAGCTTTTTCTGGACTCTGGATGGCTCTGGATGAGGCAATTGGCCCACATTTATCAGGTCATGTCTATTAATCACAGTATTTAATCAAGTGCTTCAATTTAAGCACACAAGTCTCCTGCTATTGAATGAGACCAAAGGAAATGCTTACATGAAAATTATGTTTAAGGGATTTGCTAAAGCAGTTTTATTTGAGTACATTTTATATGCTCGAGTGTTTTGGTATTTTTTGTTCTTTATTTTCTGGACTGAGGACTTGGTGTTGAATCAAACCTATTGAAAATGATACCAAGTCTTGCAGATCCTCATGATCCATACAACAAGCTGATGATTATTTTTATATTTTTTGTTCCTAAGACAGATTTTTTTTTTTTTTTTTTTTAATAGCAAGGGTAAGTAGGTCTGAAATCCAACAGGATCATCTATTGGTTATTTGTTCAATCACCACTGATTATATTGGACCTTTAGGCAATTAGGTACCTAGAGTTTACTAAAGTCTCAGTATGCCTTTTACGGATGAATTAAATCCTATAATATTAAAATTAGTGTTTTTAGCTCAGGATCAATCAGTGTTTACCAAGACCTGAAAAAGAATAAACTGTTCTTACTGATATATTTGCAATTAGAAAGAAAGGTAGGTAGATCAAAATACTACTGTTTAAACGACACTTGGAATCTAATGATGTGTTGTCTAGAAGCAGAGTTCTCTGTTGCTTGCTGCTGTGATATGAATGCATTGATATATTATTGCTTCTTTATTTGTGAATATACAGACAAAAGTACCAAGGTAAGTGAAATTCCAGGAATCAGTATTCTTGATAGACTAATAGCCTGAGTCTTCATTTCTACAGTAAGCAAAACCTAGAGTTTCAAATTAGAAATGCAGGCTATTCGTTACTATAGCAGAATCCATAAATCTCTCTTTCACCCCTCTAAAAGTCCAGAATACTTCACACAAATTTTTCTTCAGGGAATCAGTATCCCTAAAGTTTCACAAGTCAGGACTGGGAGAACATCAACATTTCATGTTACTCTCTCACATTTTTTACTGGACTTTCAGTCTACTGTCTTGCACATCCTCTACTACACAAAGGCATTCTCTGAGATGCTTTGATTTAGGTTACTTACTAAAGAGGACTTTCAGGCACCCTCAGGGGCACAGCTTGCTCTAGTTCTCATATGTCACGAGGTGACAGAATGGAGATTGCAATACTGCGGCCACCAAGGTCAGCCTTGCAAACAAGGGAAGAGAGTACCAGATACCCGTGTGATGAGGACCTGGAGACCCTTTCTGAATAATAAAGAAAAGATACAGCTCCTTTTGAAGCGTGAGCTCCTTCCCCACAGCATTACCTTTGTGCTAAAAGTATTTCTTCTACATGACACAGAGCATAAAATCCTGGCTTCACTAAAATCAATGTAAGTTTTGCTGTTGCCTTGAGTGGGGACACAATTTCATTCTGTCATGTGTTCTCTTGTTTTCAAGCACAGCTAAGTCAGCACTTCCATTCAAATTTAGCTTGCAGTGTTACCATTGCAAAACAAAAAAAGAAGCAATTAAGGAAAGAAGTCCCTACCTGAAATCCACACCAACCTTCATGTCTTTTTTAATGAGTGTTTCTCATTTTTGGCAGTAATAATTATGATCAGATTTTCATTTCTCAACTCGAACACCGATACAATCACATTAATTGCAATTCTGACTAGGACAAAAATGACAGAATTGTGTCTCTAATCATACTTTGTGTTTTCCGCTTTACACTTGCTCAATAAAATCCAGTGTTACAAACTCAAGAGTCCAAAATGTCTGTTGGCAGAATTAGCAAATTCATTTAGGTTTTGTGGAAGAAACTGTGAAAGAACTGGGTTTTAACTATTGAAAGCCTAAACTTTAAGTTATACCTTTAGATATGATACATCTAGAAACAGATATTTTCTCATTAGACATTTATATTAAAACTGTGTTAAAATCATGCAAACATGTTAGTAGAAATTTGTACAGCATAAAATAACACTATTTTAGGAGGAGGGAAGTTACTGCAATCAGTCCATTACAACCAAACATTCTGGTGCACTCTAGTGGCAGAACACTGAGATGTACTATAGCTTTGCTACTTATATGCTTTTTAAAATCCTGGAAAAGACAGAATTATTTTTTTTATTCTGGATGTACAGGTAAGTAAAGGTTCCTGTACAGTATGTAACTAATGCTCTCACATGGGGGAGAAGTGAAGTGTTCCTAAGTATCGATAAGAGACAAAGAACCCTTGATAACCGGTCTGCTGTAAAGCCAACAGGCTTCAGATTTAAGGCTTCATCCCAAGACAAGCAAGGAACCACTGACATTCAAATCACACTGATTTGGACTCCAAATCTCTCTCACCCCACCTGGAGTTTGTGACCTTTCACTTTCAGGGTTTTATGACCGATGGCTGCTACTACACAGTTAATATAACAGGCATATACAGGCACACCTGGACAACTGTATGTACACCTGCATTTACCAATACACGTGCTCATGGATGTCAAAATATTATACCAGCCAAAGGCCTCTAACATGGGAAGGGAAAGAAATCATGAGTGCATACTGACCGACAATTGCCCAAACATTCAGAAATTAAACAAGACGAAAACTTGGAACATAAAGAGAGGAAGCCAAAAAAAGGGGACTTAAGGTACCCTCATTTTATATCTGCTCAAAAAGCAACAAAAATGCCAGTATGATATTCTGAAGCTTTAAAATTAAAAGTCAGTGCCAAAATTGCACTAAAATACTGTATGTGCAAGACTGCCATAGCTGGTAACAGAATAAAATGGGTTTTACTAAAAAGGTACTTATTCATCTTTGATGGCTAAATATGGAGTTATTAGGAAGAAATCTCAGATATTCTGAAGGAGAGGTAGAGGGGATATTGTACCCCTACCAGGCAAACTAAACAAAATTTCTTAGCTAAAAGTGCCTCACATAGGTAGCACTAGACCGTTAGTTCATACATGCAGAAACTGAGATACAGGAAGATGAAGTGTCTTGCCCAAATTCATTTCACTGCCTAATGGCAAAGTTTAATTAGATCTCAGGTCTCTTGAGTTCCTCTCCAGCACTTATCCAATAAAGAATCCTCCTTAGTGAAAGCACATATCTTATCTTGAAAACATAATAGAAAGGTGCTCGCTTTTGTGGAAACTATATTTATCGTAATCACTCCAGTCCCGGTGATTTTTCCAAATGGTTCTGAGATGAATCCTGTTTAGAAATTGCTATATGGCACAAGATAGATGCTGGTGATTGCAAATATTATATGAATGTGTATTAACGTATTTCCCCAGGAGACCAGTTGCGTTAGGACAAAATAAACTGTGTTGCCCACCCTGAGCATTCAAGAGTCATTACACGTCTTGTCTCTTTTTCTTGAAGACTTGATGTTCTTTTCACTTGCTTTCTAGCCACTGAACTTCTAGGTACTGTTTATTTCAAAGCATACAGGTTTCTCCCTGAAGCTTACTTAAAAAAAAAAAAAAAAAAAATCAAGATTCCAGATCTCTTTACATGTTCTAGAACTGAGGCTTTTAAACAAGAAGACTAAACTTCATGAAGTCTGTGAAAATTCTGAGAAATGACAGAAATGTATATAGCTAGAGATTCCAAATAAATAAGCCAGAACACAGGATAACACTAAACAAAGAGTCTTCGCCTGAAGGACAGCAGAAAAAAAAAAAATAAAAAATTACTTGCAATTACTTTTGCAGGAGTAAATATAAGCATTGCCACTTCTAGACCATTGTTTCTAAAGATTATGTCTACTTTGTAGTATAGAAACACAATCAGAACTTCTGTTGAAGTGTGTAGACTAGCTTTAAACTAGCCAATTTATATGGATAATAAGAATAATATCAGTTGTTCCTGCCTGGGACCTGAGGTCTGTATTCTGTAATGAAAGCCCATACCCCAGCATCTGCAGCATTATCAGTAGCCAGATTACACAGTCAAGGTCTACACAAGGTGCAGTCAAATCGCTGGACTAAAAGGTAAGTATTATCTTCACCCAGTTTCAGATCCTTTCAGATTTAAAATAATAATTTGCATTTACTCAGAAGAGGTTAATTTCTGATACCCCTAAACACCATGAATACTATTCTGCACCATGAATGAATCCACTGAAATCAAAGGGGTTCCTCAAGAACAAGATACAGGAATGTGTACCTTGTTTAATTCTAGGCCAACAACAAGAATTTAATTCCTTTGCTAAGATAAACAAGGACACAAGGTAAGCCGTGTTCCTTCACAGCATCATCTCCTACACTTACGTCAAGATATAAGTTTGAAAAGGGAAAAATCTTTGTCACAGAAGTTGCTTATCATTTTTTAGTCAGATGAAAGCTCTACTAAATTGCAGTTGTTTGCAATTACTTGCCTGTCCCAAGTTCTCAGAATACGTGAAGAGATAAAAGGTTTCAAGACAGCTTGTTTGAGAGGACTCTTGAATATTTAAAAAAAAAATATCTGTAATCATTAACTTAAAACCTTCTAAATATAAATTGCTATTCATGCAATTCCCGACCATGAAGCCTACTGTGCTTTTTGCTGTATAAAGAGAACAAAAAGAAACGGTCTTCATTTGGGACTCTCACTTCGTACTGCACTAACGTGTTGTCCCTCATCTTCCATATAGTTTTTAACTGGGGAACAGAACGAGCTGTTTGTGGAACTTGCACATACCAATTCCAAAAAAATATTTTTGTGCCATCTGGACGTTGCCTACAGGTTGGTAGCTCTCCAGACTGGTGGGAGGAAGTCAAGTGCTGGTGCTGTACTAGTGGTGGTATAAGACAAGCAATAAGTGCTTTATGCACAGAAAATGAATATATCTATTATGTCTGAAAACTGCTGCTTTTAGAGAATGGGTTTCCCAAGCTGCATTGCAGGCTCTGAGAGCGCTCATATACCAATAATCTGCCAGCCATAAGGACACAGGAATATGTCCTGCTCACAAGGGGCCTACGTCTTCACCCCAGCATATTGAAAAGCAATCGGTTCACAGAATGTACCAGGAAAGTTTGAAACAGCAGAGAATGAAGAAGCTTTGCTGTTGTACCTGAGGAAATGAAGAATTTTACTTGTCTTATTCAACAGAGTATTTGTGTTCATGGCAATAGTTGTTTCAAACTATATTTAAGCACATTCAGCCCTGTTTTGAGATTGAGTAGAAGAAAGGAGCTAAAGCAGTCAGCCCAAGGTCTGTTACCGTAATTGGTTTTAACATAATTTCAGGCTGGGGAATGCCCGCAGGATGTTAATCTGCAAGAGATGCCAGAGTGGCCCAGTACCTCTGCTATGCGAGGGAAATTTTTCATTGCTTGACGACTGAACAGTGCTGGAGAGAAATTGTAAACTGCATGGACAGCCTTTGGATGTGTGCCCTACCCAAAAATCTAAATGATTACCCTGAGTTTCTCCAGTACGGAAAATGTCTTACCATTCAGACATGACAGTAGGTACAAGTAAAAACTAAAAAAAGGATTCTCTCTGCTTAGCTCCTGTAAGGCTTTGAGGTATGGGAGGGAAAATCTGAAGACCATTGGTTCCAATTTTTACTCTCTTAAGTGATTTTAAAAGGAAATAGATGTCAAAAGTCAGTATATTTACTACACTGATGAATAAACAAAGTTGGGTTTTTTTACCCCCGCTAAAGCACAGAAATGTTTTCATTAAAATATACTTTGAGTATGAGGGTCAGGCCTTAGTGACAGATTCAGTGCATTAGATGGATACATATTGATTAAATCCACTACCTAAGGTGAAAATACAATTTAGGGAAAAAAAAAGAGATGCAAACCTTTAATGAGCAATCACATCCCTAAAGAAAAGGTGCCAGATGGTTACACTTGTCTTGGAATACTGAAGCAGAATAAAGAAAAAAATATTGTTCCCTTTTCGTAACAAGAACTAAAATAAACTTTTAAAGACATCACTCCCAACAAAAAAATCAAATTAAATGAATGCATATTCTCTGAATATTCATAATATTACGTGCAATTTTATCACATGCGTTGGAACATGCCTATAACATGATGATGTTGGGGAATGTTTTTCTTCCTTTTTTAGGTGTGACTTCAGTGGAGGTGTGAACTGTGTTCAGCTAAGGTCATATAGCCTAGCATGTTTAATACACAATGCTTCATTTCACTCCTGGAAATTTTTTAAGATTGCATTATTTTTCCATTTCATAGTGCTGCAATACTGTCTTTAACTGGTCGCTCTTTCATTCCCAAAATGTTTTGCTTTTGGGGTTCTAAGTCACAAATTGATGACCTGGCTCATTTGCTTTGCAGATGCTTGTAATAGAAAACTACAGACTCCGTACAGCATAATTTAATTGCGCTGGACAGATAACCCAGGAGTGGCTGCTAACGCTCTGGAGAAGAGTCCATCCGCTTGGCGAAGCTGACCTGCGGAGCAAGAGGAGGGAGCTGCCATTCCCTGCTGGCAGCACCAGCCAGCCAAAGGATCACATAAACTGAGCTTTTCCGAGGTTTCCTGCCTGTGTTTATCTCACCATCTCCCAGAACAGGGAAGAAAACACCAGAAAGAATGTAGATCCATTTCTTGGCAAATCTGGAGTAATTTTAACTGAAGACAACAGCAATATTTTTAGATTAAAATACGTAAATTTGAGTCAGGATCCAGTCCATTTAATTACAAGGACACTTAGTGACGCACTTGTATCCCCCTACCAGCATGGTAAGAGATGTAGAATCTAGAAATATCCAGGCAAAAAGAGACAGTAACGAGAAGTACAAAACCTAAAAGGAATATTAAAGTGCAAAACCAAGCCCTCAAAAGTTTGGAATAACCAGAGCTTAATGCTAACTGTAGAATTATTTCTGTTTCTTTCTCTCCCTCTCCTTTCTCTCACTCCACTCAGGATGAGCAGGATTTTTGCTGGAACTTTTCAAAAATGTTCATCCTGGGGAACATACCCAGCAGGAACAGTTAAAATTTTTTACAGTTCAAAACACTTCAGATCATTTTTTTAAAAACGGAACTTTAAGACAAGCGTTGGCTATAAAGAGCAAAACAGGGACTGATGTAAATTCACATTCCCTAGATAAAAGAGCGTAATTATCAATGTGACACAAAAAGCAGTGCACATTGTTCAGACTGGTACTGATTTGGCGAAATACTCCAAGTAATTTCAAAATAAAGGAACATGGTCTGGGACAAGAGTGATAAAGGAAGGCTGAAGGGCTTTGTCTCCAGCTCTGCCAAATGACACAATGTTTTACACAGATCAAGTATTCGACCATTTCTTTGGATTATTCACTTGTCAGGTTTCGGAAAACTTCATCCAGGCCCAAACTTCATGATTCAAGACCATTTATAATCATACAGTCCAGGACTTTGGATCCAGACAGCCTTATTTTATTAGGAAACTTGGATTTAGATCTGGACTTTTATACTGGGAACCCTCTCATGTTTAAGAAAGGCACTGAGAACCACAGTGAAAGGTGTTAATAACAGACGTCCTGTAAGACCCTGCTAAATCTTCCCCATAGGTGTGCTGGGATTTCACATCTTCAGCCGAGACTGACATGAGTGCAGACTTTTATTTTGTTGCTTTCCTAGTTTAACCAAGGATTCTAGCACCTTCACCCACATGGACTGGTGTTTTCCTCCTCTGCTGGCTCTAGCACATCCACCAGGCAGCCCTGCTCAGCTTCAGCAAGTGGAGCCGAAAGGAAGGCTCCAGCGGGTAAGCAGGGAGGGCAGCATTTTACGTAAACCTCGTCCTGTAAGCGTACAAGCCCCACACCAGAACATTTTGTTCTGATGGCTATCTAAGACTTAGATGTAAAACCTACGGGGAATACTCTGAACACATTTCTCTTCTCTGCCCCTTTGGTCTACTCCTCTCTTGCCCTTCATCTCAATTTCTCAACTTCCATGCTAGTATTTTTATCTTTGCTGTCTCTGATTTATGCTTGTTATAAATTCCATGAATTAATTTATGTGTGCTTATCACCGGCATTTCATGTGATACATCTTATTTGTTTATTTCTATGTTTACAGTTTGTTAAACTTCTCTACTTTGGTTTTCCACAGTCCTATTTCTCAGACCTTTGTCTCTCCCTTTTGAATCCTGTTCAACAATACAGTATGTCTACCATTCCCAGTCTCTGAAGATATTTTCAACCACTTTATTCAAAAGTTATTAGACCTTTTCACTGACTGAAATACAGCTTGTTTGCTAACTTTTTCTTTCCCTTTGTGAATTATTCATTAAATTCTCCATTTTAACAAATATGTCTTGTGGGAAACTATTAGCTGATTCTTCTAACATGTATTTTAGACAATGAATTCATCATTAAGGATTCCTGTTGAGAATTGTTTGATATATCCAACAAAAACCTACATGCTGAAATCTAAGTCAGTCGATCACAGAAGTGACATTTATTTTCAAAGACATGATGATGATCAAGTTCCTAAAACAAGTTCCCTGCCATTTTACATTCAAAATCCAAATCCCATGTCCTGCAATATTCTCTTAAGTTTTCCTATGTTAGTGAATAGTTATGTCATTAAATTAGTTTCCTACAATAATCACAGAAAATGAGAGCAGAAGGTAAGTTTAATAATATGAGTTAGTTTTGATAGCTGAGATATATATTCATGGTTTCTGTTGCTTGCATTTGGCTAAGTAAAAGAATTTCTGCCCTAAGCTACAAGTAACACTAGCATCCTTAGCAAACTAATTAAAAAAAAAAAAAGCTATGTGCATTAGAAATATGACATAGTAACTTATTTATACCTGACAATCTGTATGACAAGTGTGGCTTGGACTTGTTCAGAAAAAAACAGAGTGAACAGGGTTCAAGATGTCACCAAAAGTCCTCTTTGAAACCTACACAGAACTCTATCACTCTTATTCTAAAAATTAAGTATCTAAAAGCAAGGCCTTAGTCATAGGCTAAAATACCACTAACTGTAAGAGGGGGATGTTGTAATACAGTCTAACTGGTCTCCCACATTCAAAATGTAATATATCCACAAAGCTTTAGAGGATAAACCCATCTTGGTTTTGCACTGTGTAGCTACTTGAAAACTGTCAGAAGTAAATACAGACTATGTTTTCATACCACTCCAAAGAATTTTACATGCAAATGTTTGCAAACAGTGGTAAAGATTCTTCTTAAAAACAGTAATTATCCTTGTAAATTACACATTATACCAACCAATTAGTGCACATATACTTTGTTACTGCAAACTAAATTGAAAAACGGTACAACTAAAAGATTTGAGAGGTGTAACTTAAAAGCTCTAAACTCAAAGAATTTAAAACAGTTCCTATTTTGCACCAAAGTGGTCTATTACTATTTTATCAAAACATCATGAAGTGATTACCATCGATATTACAGAATCAAGACAATAAAATATTCTGGAAGTAACATATATATGTGTGCTACAGCCAATTTTCAAACTGAAACATCTTAGCAGTTTCAAGGCTTTAAAGACTATCTTCTGAGAGGGGTGCTGCTTGCAAAAATCTAAGGTTTCTTTAATAAGCAAGTAGATCTTGGCAAAAAATTCGCACAGGACTGTCTTTAAATTACCTTTCTGCACTGCTCAGTAACTAGAACATAACTTAAGGTATTAAAACCATTTGGGGCTTTAAAAAATGCCTTCATGCTGAAAAGCTGACTAGTAAAGTTTTAACCTCATACAATCTGAAGCAGCTGGGGCAAGAACCTCACAAAATCAAGTTTCGTAATGAGAGAAGGATCTCAGTTCCCACTATGAGCGGCATTTCTAGAGAAACAATTGTTTTTCAAGGTGTCAGTGGTCTGACCACATAAGTGATGTTTCTGAAAGTCCTAGACGGTCTCTGAAAGACTTGAACTCATCTCGTGCACACAGATGTACATCCCAGCTCTGATGATACTAAACAAAAGCCCTTGTTTGATATTTTCAATAAAAACACTGCTCCTAGATCTGTCAGTCACACACAACAGTACCTTAATGCTTTCTAATATCTCTTTTTGAAATCCCTTTAGATTCTTAGATTCAGAGCTCTTCTGCTACAGTAATCTCGAGGGTTGGAAAAAAACAGCTTTTCCCACACACCTGCAGGACAAGATTCCCTATGCATCTGCATCGCAGTGAAAAGGTGCCATCCAGAAAAGAAAGGTTTACTAGCTTATACCAGTACTAAGTTATGCTGCACTTCCACTATTCCGAGTGATTGGGAAAGAGTAAAACTGTCAAGAAATGTTATGATCCCCCCCAATCCCAAGGACATGCTCTACGGCGGGCAGGGAGCTGAGAACGAGCCCACGTCTGCTCCAAGCGCAGAGGCTGCTCAGTGTCACAGAGAGACCCTTCTCCCTGCTGGGAAGCATCCTTTGTGAAGTGGAACAAAGCTCCACTGCCCACTGATTCACATCCAAGCGATTTCTACAACGAGAAAAACATTTTTGTCAGTCAACAAGTGGTCACAGAAGTCATCAGAAAACATCAGCAAGTGGAGGAATAGCTTCCAGATACGCTGTGAGTACACATCATCATGGAGACGATCGTTATTGTGGATTCCTCCTCTAAGTGGGCATTACACACAGGTCTGGAGAAGCCTCCCTTCACCCGTAACCAAAGTATGTGTGCCCCGGCAGACAGCAGTAGTGCTCACAGCAGCTCTGATGCCAATGACTGCCAGTGTAGGGAGCCCACAGCTATCCCCTTGCCTTTTATTTCACCCTATATCTGTGCTTAAAAGAGCAGCAGAGCCATGCTCAGCAGTTGCACTTTACCTTCCTACCTGTCACCGCACACCAGAAAACAGAATTGGTGAAATTCAAAAGGCCCTAAGATAGATATGAACCTGCTACATTATAAGAGTATATCGTGATGAAAGAACTGTGCCAAGACTGCACAAACACAACATTACCTGGAGCCCCAGTACAGAATCTTACAACTGTGATTTCAGATCCCCACCTCAGGGAATCATTGAGATTTAAAATCCTACCAAAACGTAGTAGCAAAAGTGCAATTAGCAGAAGGCAAGTTTATTTCTTAAGTGGTAACAAAAAACGAGTGAACTGGCTCAAGTCACAACGCAGAATCGTTAGTGAGGCTAAAACAGATGGTATCTCATTTTTAGCTATAGGCAAAATGCCAAATGACATGACTAAATAGAAAAAAAATCCCTATAGTATTGCATTTTTGTGCCTATTGAGCATGGAGACTGAAAGGCAGGAACATTTTTAATAACCTTTCTTTGTCAACCTTAAAGCCATTTAATGCTGAAGCCTGTCCTCGACATAAAGCCAAGAGAATAGGCCTCTAGAGAAAGCTCACTGCTGCACAGCTTCACCTCCCAGCAAAACACATTATGCAGCAAAGCCACATAATACTTACTTTCCATTAAAAAAACCAGACCCTCACCGGCTATCGCAGTAGTGACCTTTCAATCCAGCCTTCTATAGTATTTATTGGCTGAAAAGTTGTTTCCATGAATAGCAATTGTCTGGTTTAAAAACTGAAAATCTCTTTTCTGTTTCAGGGAACAGCATTTGTAAAGGCAATGGAGTTCCATGAAAAAGCAAAGGTACCTAAAAGTAATCAAATACCACGTACCAAGTGGCTTCTATGAACAACTAATCATACTTGGACTGGTTTTGCCGATACAGCAATTTTCATCAGAGGACCTTAAAGTAATTCCAAACACAAAGGCCCTCCACATGAAAGCATTACAGATGTGAAGGCTTCACAACACCTTTGAGAAATACTTACATGACAAATGAGTAAATTAATTAAATAGCGAGCCAGGCTCTGGACTTAATTCTGGCCTGTATTTCCTCCTTTGACAGAAGGAAGAGGCCAAAAAACAGCTCGATCTTTCCATCTCAGGATTTACCTGGCACTGAGAAGTCTCCAGCTGGCCTAACTGGCACCTACTTAACACTCACCTGGAGCAGGATGCGGAGAGCTGTAGGGACACTGGAGCAGTACTACCCTACGGCAGCAATTTCCCGGCTGGTGGATGGCCCATTCCAGGCTGGAAGGAGGAAGGCTGGATGAGAACAGCACCAAGACTACAATGATTTATGTTGCTACTCAGACCAAGATACAACTTGCTCCAGAACCTGAGAAATCCCATTTTTGTGACTTTCTGCTCTTACAAGATCAGTCTAGCAGATACAGGGAACGATGTAGAGATTTAGGCCAAAAAGACAATGTTCTGTCCAGGTATTGCACGGTGCTTCTTTAGTAGAGCTAAAAGAGCTCAGCACTTCACAGACCTATTAAAAACACCCTGACTCCTAAAAGTGTATGTAGTAAAATATAGAAGAGAATCAACTGTATTTGGGGGATAAAAAGCTAAGAATACCACGGTCAGAAAAAGGCAATTTCATAGATCAAAAGTCAGAATTAAATTTTGATTAGCATGTTAGTTTTTTTTTTCTAGTGTCATTTAAAGAAGTGGGACTGAATTCTGGACTAATTTAATCCCCTGATTTCACTGGAAATCGGTGTTGCCAAATCTTGCGATTTTAATCCCAAATCTTGAATTAATTGGTGATTTTTTTTTTTTTTTAAAAATCCAAGCTCATATAATCATTATATTAAGTGAGATTTTTTTTGTTCTTTTTTAAAAGCATCTCAGTTCTCTGAGTGTAGGGAAATGAAGTAAATCTAAAGAACAGAAGCCTTAAGACTCTAGAACAGAAGGAAAACTGAAAAAAGAAAATGTATCACTTCAAAATACTCAGATGTTTAAGCCAAACTCACGATTTGGGGTCCAAATTATAACTTGTAAATACCAAAGCTGCAACTATTGAGCATTATAATAAACATAAAACAGAACAGGATTTTGTTTAGGCTGTGCATTTTATGCTGTTTATGTAATATTAATCATTCTACAAACATGGAAGAGGGAGTTCTCAAAAATAACCTCTTAAAATTGCCTTTTCCCAATACAGAGTCTAGTGTCACTCAGAACTAAATTAGTATTTTAGCAATTTCTTTGCTCCTTTGAGCTCCAGTTACTGGCACACATTTTGTGAATAGATTGTATTTGTTTTACAAAGGTTCTAGTAAGAAAGAACATTTATATAGACATTCGGCATTTCTGCATTTCCCTCTTGCATTAAGGGTTTCATCCTGTCCCAGCTGTTTCATTTTCTTTTCAGCAGCCCAGAGTGTCCCTGCTATAATAATGATGAGCTCCTGGTTCCTTCTGTTCCTTTTCACAAGGACAGGAGGGCACTGAGGCTACTTTCATTCAGAGCTTACTGATCTCAGCGAGTGTTGCATTTAACCCTTACTGTGGAAGTTAACAGGAAACCCAAACAACCCCCTCCACCCGCCCCCAAAGAAAGGAAAATCCTGCAATGAAGTTCACAATCAATTTCTTTTGCGGTGTTGGTTTCAGCCGTACACGATAAGCCCTCTCAGTTCTGGATCAGAAAGGGCAATGTTTTACTTTTCAATATGAATGAAAGGGATTTAGAATACCAGTAGGCATAAATAGAGGCAGCAGAACCTGATATAGCCCCATTAATGTGAGCATATGTATAAAAAGCATGTTGTAATCAAATTGTTTTTCCACTTAAGTATATGTCATTGATCACTTTTTTTTTCCACCTGCTGTAGTGAAAACTGTAGCAGATGATTACCAGTTTCAAACTGACTGTGCTTTAGTCTATTACTATTAGTTTGCCTCAATTCATTAAATTACATATGCATACTGCATTGTAGAGGGTCATTTTCAGAGGAGTTCTTTAAATATACCATCTTCCATCTTTAGAAGTATCTTATTAAACAAGGTTTAATAATAAGCGACACTTGTTTTTTCCAAAAATATACATTGTGCCGTGCGTGTTTATGATGTATTTGAATTTCTCAATATTATTCACATTATCAACTAACATATTAACGGCTACTTTGCCTTGTGATCAAGATATTGCTGTATTTTAATAGAATCATAGAATGATTTGGGTTGGAAGGGAACTTTAAAGATCACCTAGTCCAAGCGCCCTGCCATGGGCAGGGACACCTTTCAGTAGGTCAGGTTGCTCAATAAACATAATAAAACTGGAAATCAATGAAAAATGATTGGCCTGATTTTGGATAAGGTAGGCTTCACATGACACAGAATAAGAAATATTCTTACTCAAGCTGTGGAACCTCAGAACAGGTTTTGGCAGTAAGTCCAAAGGGTCGTCAGACAGCGCTCCCATTGCTGCATATGCTATTCCACCATGCACAAAACTGGCTCTCAGAGATGCCTCGCAGCAGATCAGTTGTCCTCCCTTCCCCAGCACGTGCCTTACTCCAGAGAATACTCATTTTAAGCTAGAACGGTATTCCAGAAAGCTGGCTTGCTTTATACAGCCATCTTTTTGGAGACAGCAGTTCAGCTAGTCCTTATTTAAATACAATGGGACATTTTATTACAGGGAACTTGCATAACAACAGGTGTCCCGATGCCCATGGCAGCTCCCTTGATAGACTTATTTTGTCAGTGGCTCTCATGAGTGGGAATGTCGGCCCTTCTGCATCCTTATGGTTCCAGACAAAATGCCAAGTGGTTCTGAAGGCTTTGCTCTTCTGTGTCTTTCCATTTTAAGCATGCTTCCCAACCTCCACCAGCATTACAGCAGAGCGGTGAAACTTAATCACTGCCTGCTTTTATAATAATAAACAGGTTATTGCTCTCAAGCGTTACCAGTCTGTAAAACCCTCTAAGATGCAGTTGCATATTCCCCATCATATCAGGAAAATTTAAGAAAAATCATGCACCTGGAAACCTTAAAAAAAGAAAGAAACAAAAAACCCTAAAAATTCTTGTACCTAGTAGAACTGGCAAGAACATAAAGGGGAACATAGCTGTTGCCAGACCTCATGAACAGTAGCATTTAGAGAAAGAGCAAGAAGGAATGGGATGAAAGATGGGCCAGGCTTGCATCCACCCCAAAAGCTGATGAAATGACTTGGCAAGTAAGAGGAAGCATGACACAAACTCTGCAAACACTTTAATACTTGCATACAGGAACTATAAAGAAGATTTTTGGCTCACGAGGACTTGCATTTCTGCGTGACCCTTTCATCCTTCCTTCTAACAGGGGGGAGGATAACAGGGACACAATCCTGCCTCTAAGGACATTAAAATTACAACAACAAAGAGATTAGCCTAGTATTTTATCTATTTTTCTACAACTCAGGCATTCAGAGAACAATTTTCAACTACTAAAGGTATTGCAATTATCTATTTTTTCTTGAGTAATATTATAGCCAGTTTATTTTTCCTGTTACTTAAATGTCTCCATTCTGATATACTGACCTTCTGAAGTTAGAAATAAAACTTTTGCAGTAAATTTTATTTTTTTCCCTTTCCACTTCAAAATGAAAAAATTGTCAAATTCTTTTCCTCCTTTGGGGTACTTTTTTTTTCAGGTATAAAAACCTGTTGGTGCTGTATTGCACAGATAATGCTACAATAATGGAAAAGGCTGGCAAACAAAGGTTTTTAAGAAGGTGCTTCACCTACCCTATTATTCTAGAGGCTCCAAAAATTCCCACTGAAGAATTTAACAATATTGAAGTGTCTTCTGGAATAGGAATTCAAGACAAATATCTTTGTATTGCTGAATGATGATAAACCTCTTCCATATCTCCTGGATTTCTGCATTATTTGTTTTCTTTCAAAGACAGAGGCAGCATGAGTGTATGTTGTGTCAGATTATCCTCAATGGAAAAGAGCTGAAATGACATGAGTTCTGTTCTCCACCTCCTAGACTATAAATCTGCATTAAAATTTCATTTAGTTTGTTCACTTAAAGTATAAGGTATATGAGAAACTATTCCGCAATCTATCTGGTAATTTTATTGGGTATCTCTTATTCCCTCAATACGGCCTATTTACCAATGTAGCTGGTTACAAATCAGAGTGATAAAACTCAGTGCTCCATTCAAACCAAGTCTGAACATCATATTTATTCATCATGTTTGCTTATATAGTGTACTAAAAATGTTAAAAGGTTATGAATCTTGAACCAAAATTTTAACTTCAGTCTTTCTTTACCGAAAAAGTACATAAATCAGTTCAGATATATACAACCTTCTCCCAGACTGAGCTGTTTCTTCCCTGAAGTTCTGACCATTCTTAATACAAACTTTCTATTCTTTTCCAGACAAGGCTGAATTCTTGAATTTTTAGTCACCTGTGCAATTTTCTATTGTGAAAGAATCAATTATGCCTTCAGCTTAACCAACACACAAGATATATCAGAACAGTAATACTGAAGAATTTTTTTATGTTAAACAGATTTTAACTGATAAGTTCAAAAACTATAAATACAAATGCTAGAATGTTTTTAGTGCATTTTTGTACATCACTACGAATGCATACTGAGCCTGACAAGATATACCCTAAAAATACCATTTTCCCCAATATTTCAGCCAAAAGGATTGTTTCATTAATTAATAATATTATTGTAACATTTAAGACTTCCAAGGCATTTTGCAAAAAAATTGGATTCACAGCTCTGTAGGAAACAAGGAACATATTATCAACATTTTATATGTTAAAAAACTAACAAACCAACAATTATTAACTGGTGCATAATCTCACAGAAACCCTGCAACATCAGAAAAAACAAACACTTTTCACCTGTACTTAAGACTTAGTTATAAAAATATAATTTAAACATTCTCAGAAACAGGCCAGTGGCTACCATACACGCTTATTTATATAAATCTTTGCTTAGCAGCTCTGCTGGTCACTGAATGGGCTTGCCACACAAAGTTATTTTCTGCCATGAATCCTTACACAGCTATGGCAGACCAAGGTCCCACACCAAGAAAGAGCTGTTTGTATGAAATGTCTCTGAACAATCACAGTTAATAAATTGCCTTGAAACCACGAGGGCACAGCATGAACAAAAAATTTACAGGTGTGGAACAGATTCTAGCACAGGGGGAGAATCAAACAAGTGGTGAGTGGAATTTTCTCTACATTTGGCAGAATGTTTATAGAGAAAACACCATGGAGAGCGAGAAAAATTCAGAATACTGAATGTATTTTCCAAGTACCTGTGCCAAGAGTAGTAAAAATTTTGATTATTTACTGCATAAATGCTTGTCATATGTACAAGACCTATGGCAGGCCTAACACGATCAGATTAGTTTTAAGGATTATTATGCTGCAAGCATGAACCATTATTCTTTCCTGTTTACTTCAATCTAATAAATAGATCTTATAATAAATAGAATCAATTAAACTTACTAACAAAACATTATATCTATTAATGAACCTATAAATTAATGAAATTAATGAATGCATCAATCAATTGCTACATTTATTTATAAAAATATGAATATATACACAAATCAACTCAAACTAATTCTTTAATAAATAAACAGTAAACATTTGTTAACCTGAAAACTAAAAGCTAACTATGAATTAACTTTTAAATTTAGCTTTCCTTAATTTTGTTTCCAAAATGAAAATAAAACCAAATGGTGAGAATTACCTATTTGCATTGTCTTTAGTCAATAGGTACCATATGAATAAGAAGAGAGATATGCCTGGTGGTGAAGCCAGAAGAGAAGGACAACTGTTTGCAAAAATGCTGGATGTTTATTAGTCAAAAGCGATGTTAATCTATCCTTAGGTTTCCATATGAAAATGAGACCAATACAATACAAACTAAATCAAATTCTGCCTGAGTCAGAAGACTGGCTGACAGAAGAAGGTTTTTCATATCTATATTGCCTACAACTCATTTCTGTAATTCTGTAGATCAGCATATTATCAATATCAAGAGTTATGAAGTAGTGTTAAACCCAGAGATCAACATTATATGAAAGAATGCCGTTTGAGGGAGCGAGGGAAGCATAGTTTGCTAGCAGATATCTTGAGTTTCCCAGATGTCTGAAAAGAAAGAATACATCATCAGTCAAAACAAAAGCCGGTTCATGAACTGCTAAACTAGAAACTGAATGCTCTTGACTTCGTGCCAGAGAGGATGCAGTTCATCACAGTTCCACATACTTAATCTCTATCATTGCGCTCAATACTGTGAAACTTTAGAACAACTCTTCTGCCCCAAGGAGTTGATCATTAAAAGTAACAAAAAGCAAGTCATGTAGACAATGCGGTTCAAAAATAACACACCATATTTTACTATATAGATGCACTAACAAAATGGTCATTTGATATTCAAACTAACCACTAAATTATAAGGGACCCTAAATCTGCAAAAGATGAAGAAACCTGCAAAAGATGAAGAAACCTGCAAAAGATGAAGAAACCTGCAAAAGATGAAGAAACCTGCAAAAGATGAAGAAACTAAATATTCTCTGATGTAGAAATATGCCAGCAGACAACTCCAAGGGAGTGACAATATGCAATTGCTATTGATTTCAGCTATACAAGCATAACTCACAGCTACTTTCAATGTATCTGTCCTTAATGGAGTTTTGCTCTTCCAAGGGTAAGTACTGCGTGAGAAGTCACGATCTTAGTGTGCACAGACCCTCTGAAACAAGATTCTGTATTCCCTAGTTAAGATGTCACCACTGACACATCCACTAGACTATCCCCTAAGAACAGAAACATCATTTATTACGGCATACTCCATAACAGGCAGCTATACTGCAAATTTCAGTGAACAAAAACTGGAAAGTACTCTGTGCTATGATCTACCCTACAGCTAGCATTTTCTTGTTCCTTCATCACCTCTTGCTATAAACCAGCAGCAAGAGTACACATTTTATATACTTGCTCTGTACAAAGCAGAGTAGATGACACAAGATAGTTTCACAGATCTCAGATCACCAGCTATGAAAGGACAAATATGCTAGCAATGGTGAAAAGAAAAAAAAAAAATAAATCTACAGGCCTTGTTTCCCTAACGTTAGATCACTTCAACAAATAAAAAGTTCTGATGCTATTCACATATTTTCCTTGGGTATAAACCATTCGTAACTGCATTCACCCAGCTGCATGCCAGTGAGCTCATAATTTTAAGATGTTTGTACAAGCACAGTACAGCTGGGAATCTTAAATTATTTATAATGCAGCTGAGAGACTAGGAGTTTTGAACAGTTATTTCTAAAGCTCCAGCCTATCCAGAGAGATGCCAGACAAACATCCCCCAGTGGCTGTGTCCTAGCCTAGCGGCAAAAGGAATGAGTGCAATGTTGGATTTCTGGAAGATATAAGAGATTATTTCTCTCTTTCAAAATGACTCAAACTTGAAAAATGCTATATAGTGATACCTAAAAGCTTAAAAACATTTAAGATAATTTTGTTCTTCAAATTCATGTTTTATTATTTTATTCAAATAGAAACCTCAAGAAGTAGCCTGGAATTTTCCTTTTTTTAGAACTCCATTGACTTATATCAGGCCTGAGTTTGGTCCTCAAATTTTAGAGGAGTAGTAAACCAAACATGACATTAGTCTACACAAAGAACTTCCCGACATGCACTGCCACACTGGTTTCTAATATAATAGCATGGCTAGGAATTGAATTGTGAATGGGCCACTTGTGCCAGACAGATACTGACCAGATACATACTGAAGTCTGATACTTCAGTAAACATCATGTTACAGGTTAATAAAAAAGGGCATTAAAAGCTGCATTACACTGAATACTATCCACAGTACATCTTAATACTTATTTCTAACGGCCTACTTGTGTGATACCCAATTTCTTTCATAAATTACATAAGCTTTTTGTTCCATTCTTTAACAAATGGCCCAAAAGCCTGAGCTAGAAAAATATAATGATTTCCTGCAAATAGAGAAATCCACGGCAGGTAAAAATGCAAGACAATCGGGCTTGACAGCGACTGCACAAAAATACAATGTGCTCCAGTAACCCCCACGTGATGATTTAGCACAGCAAAGCCTTTCATTTTTCACTTCCAAATGCCAAAGTACTACAGAACAACTACCATGCAGATTTCAATTTGGCAATTTTTGTGAGACAGGGAAAGGCTTACCATGAAGCACATAAAGGCCAAAATCTTACAATAAAATCTCTGAGTACCCACTGCCATAAAATCAGACTCACAGATTTCAGTTTACATTCCTTTCAAAAACTGAGGCACCCAAAACATATCAGTTACTCTCTAAAGTTTTTCCCACAGTTGCTCATGAACTGTAACACCTATCATAACCCAGTGACAGAATTCATAAGTTACAGTAAAAAAACCCAGAACCCCACATACAGACAGTAACATACCCCAGTCCTAAAACTGTATTTCCTACTGTTGTGACGTTTGGGACTATGAGTTTAACTACACAGCGGTACCCGAGATTTGTGAGATAGAGATCAATGTACAGCATTTTCTTAGTATGGGTGTCCGCAATTATCAACTATTGACTTATTGTAATGACTTTACCAAAGAGGCTAATAGTGTGTCTGGCTGGCCTGATAAATTGTCATCTCTGAATGCAGCTTATTTTTCTGCTGAAAACTGCTGTGGACTTTCTGTGGAGTAGAATCACTGGTAGGATAACTATACAGATGCTTGCAGCTCATCTCTTTTCCCCTTTGTTCATGCTATTTTTGTACAAGCAGCCTAGATGGGCTTGTCCGTCATCACTCTTATCTCAGAACATCTAGGAGTTATTCTTTAATTTTTACTTTATTTTCAATAGGCACTAAGCTTTCTTCCACTTATTAAATCACTTCTCACAGGACAAAGAGTTCTCCCTTTTCTGATGTTCACTGAAAATCTCAATGCTTGCCAGCTATAGGACTCCCATGTTGGCTCTTCACCTGATCCAAGTGGTCCTAGCACAGAGTCTCTCTCACCAAAGAGATGTTTTGGAAAGGAAGATAGGAGACAGACTTTGGAGCAATGTCTAAACAACATAAAACCCAATAGGGTGGGCTACATTTGAAAGTGTCCTATAAAGATGAGATGTACCTCAGCCAACTACCATTAAACAAAAAAAAATATACCAAAATGACTTCAAACATTAAAGGCCCAACAATCTATTGGCATGCATTGATATGTAAAACTGATTGGCGCCCGCCCCCCCCCCCTTGAGTTAGCTCTATCAGATTACCGTAACACAATTCAAACATCCTATTAAAAGGCAGGCTAGCATCATCAAACCATACTGTTTGGCTAAATGTGGCAGGCTAAAACAGTTTAAAAGTGCCAGTCGACGTTGTAGCCACACATTTTGATCCTATTAAATTTGATTAGAACAGAATGAAAGAAATCCTACTGCTAGAAATAATGTATCTCAATGCTTGTCCGTAAAGATTTTTAGATCTGTACATTTATAGAAGCACAGCTAAACTGTTGAGATCAAACCAGCGCAACTACCCAAGGTTAGTATTTTTATTATAGAGTAAGAGTAGCTTTATATGATTTTCAATATTTTTTAAAAGATTCAACATGAATTAGAAAAAAATAGGAAAATAAGTTAACGGAAAAAGATCTCTGAAAAAAGATTGTACATACCTCTAATTATACTGATATAACTATGGAACTGAAAATTCACATCCTGCCTTAGGCTGGTAGCATAGAAGTTGAATCCCAAATAAGTTACTAGGATGTAAGATGTGCCCTTAAGGTACTCGAGGGTAATTGTCAACATGTCCTCTCACCATATAATAAATATGACATAGCTTATCCCTTAACAAAAGTTAGCTGGTCTGCCTCGCATCTGAAAAAGACAAGGCCAGGAAATAAGCAGCTGGCACAGGATACTTGCCATGCTCTAGAGTCACAGTAACTTGCCCAAGTGCCCATATCCCAACATCTGTTTACTGATGAGCCTTTAGATGCTGACTGAACAAGTGGCCTGTGTTTGAAAGTACAATTACGATAGCGAAGAGTGAATGGCGTTTGCAGTGAGGACAATCCTTTCCTTGTTTTCAGTAGGAGTCATCGTAAGGTAATAAATACTCTACAAAAAAGGTTCTTGCAACCTGTCCCAGTCAATGGTGTCAGCTGAAGATCTTAATGTAATTATATTTCATTATTCTCTTTTACATAAAATAAGATTTGTTCTTATGTCTGGTGTTACTTATGCAAACAGAAGACATGTAAAAAGGGCCCATGATTTCTTTTGCACTGCAGTATCTGGCCATTGTGCAACAAATTTCAGTTGTATTCCTTAATTCAGTGAGTAGTGAATGTTACAGAATTAGTTCACCACTTGCTAAAACCAATTCAGGCAAAATTAAAAACAATATTTTTTTACCGTTCAAGAGAAAAGAAAGATACTACCTCAAACCTTCACTGGGCCAGATCATTAGCTAATGTAGCTGTAGCCTAGCTGTGCTTGTTGCAGCAGGGGCTGTTTTTCAGCAGGTGAAGACCTCTTCCTACATTTGTAATAGACGACTTGTCCATACCAGGTTTGTGGAGCAGACTTAAACTCCTGCTAAGCTTAATTCATCTGCACTGAAATAAGCTACATCTGCACAGCACAGCTCAATGTGCATTCTATTATCAATATTGAAAGCATATAAAGTTCAATGCTCATTAGGTCTTTGTTTATAACATTCTTATGGACACATCTCTACTCCATATTAGCCTGGAAGTTCTCCAGTCATCTCATACTGGTTTGTGTCCCAGCAGGACAGACCCTTCTGAAGCCCTCCAAAATTCTGATCTCAATCCTATTTAAAACAGCTGCAACTTGCCAGAGCCTTCTCATCAAGGCTGCCCATAAACTGGAACAGAGAAAACACTCAGGGATTACCCAAAAGGCTTATTACATTATGACACCCGGATACAAAGGAAGTAATGTGGAAAGGAAAGAAAAGGAAAAAGAAAAAAAAAAGAACAAGAAAAAGAAAAAAACCCTTGCAATCTGCCAATACCACAAGGAAGCTGAAAGTTGCAATCAGAATCGAGGAGAGATACTTTATTTCAATACTGCAGGCTTGAAACAAATAACTGTGAACACTACCCACAAGCCCCACACAGCTCAAGAGACACAATCCACAAGAACAGAATCCATAATGATCCAGCGCTTAACAAACCTGTGAGGAATTCCAGAAAAAACCCAACAAAATGTGCATTTAGAGATCTTTTAGAACATGAAAAGCAAACACATATGGCTCAAAAATGCAGAGGATTCCTCCGGTCTGAGTAAGAGGAATTAGCCACTCTGAACTGGTTCTCACTTTGCTCAGGAATTGGCTCATAAAATTACGAAAAAGTGCAGAGGCCGTTTCTGAAGATCACCAACAGGCATGCTGGCTTCCTCAAATACACAGCAAAGCCACGCTCTTCCAGCACAGCAAAACAGCTTGCCTGAAACAGTGCCTGGACCGAGGCTCCGAGGGCACTAAATCTCTGCTCAGCACAAGCTGCTGCTTTCCTCCCCCCCCCCCCGGCAAACCTCGGCCCCCAGCAGTAAGATCAGCTGCTCTGGCATCCACCTTTCCAGCACCAAAACTGAGCAACGTTCCAGCCCGCAGGTTACCTGTGACAGCCGCCCGGCGACTACAAAAGGCTGACTGAGTTTCAACCTGTGCATTAAGAAACCCTTTGCTCCTAAATTTTTTGTCAACTTTATTTCAAAGTACAATTTTATTATATTTGCACTCCTAATAGTTAAATATCCTTCAGTTTTGGATTTGAAAAACATTTTTCAAGTATTGAATGCTTAATAAAAATTTAATATAAAAATTGTATATACTTCACTATCTCTATGTAAATATGTGCAAGATTATTCTCTGAAATGTTATAGAATTAATAAGGAAAATATTATGAGTTTAATAAAAAGTGCATTTAAAATTGCATAACTATATCCCTGTAGGCAAGTGGGAATATGAGGCACTGACTGCATGGTCCCTCCATTCTGCCCGAGGGATTCTCATGTTACGTACAGCATTCCAAAAGCCTTGGCCCTTCTGCCTCTTAACCACTGCTGAATGCCTCTTTGCTTTCCATAGCCAGGGAAAGGAGTTTCTGTTTAGAGAAACTAAACTCTCTAAATTAGGGGATGTATCTTCATGAGCTTAAAGGACTCTAAGAATTTTCATGTTACTATTTTAAAAACATGCAATTTTTTCAAATAGAGATTTTAAAGACAAATAACAATTGCATGTATCCACATTGGGACAGATTTGCAAAGAGCTCCTGTATTCCTGTGGGCACACCAGCAAAGCAGTAGGTTTTAAAACAGTAAGAGCAGTGCTCTCCACGGCTACTGCATCTCTTCTGCAGAGCACCTGCTATTATCAGGCTTCTTCATCTGCTACTCATGACAGTAAAGCTTGGAAACAAAAATCTTTTTTCTGCCTCACCCTCTTGTTACATTACAAAGAGTGGCAATCCAGCACAGTGTCTTTATTTTTTAACCCATATCATATACGATTCGAGTAGTATGATACCTTAGGAACAAGACCTTGCCACTGAAATAATTTCAGAGAACATCCTTACAAAAGCTGTAACTCAAAGCTAAACCATCAGTCTTCCAGAATGTACTCAGGCAAAAGGTAATCAACCCTGTGCACCATGTTAAAATAAGCAGTGAAGGAAACATTTTAATTAATGAACTTGAATGTTTGAATTCATCATGGGGCTTACAGAAAGGAAAAAAAAAAAAAAAGACAAATTACTGCTCTTGGTAAAGACCCCAAGGAAATAAAACAAACAACATTTAACAGAGCTCAATTTTCATTTGTCACCAAAATAATGAATACTAAAATAATAATTAAATACCCTAAAGATTTCTATGGTAGCTGGTAATAACCTTATCATGAACCACCTAGTAAATTTTTGCTTTAAGATTCCTTAGCTGTAGGTATGTTGGTTTAGTGGCCTGAAATAGCTATGGTACAAACCCTCAATTATTTTCTTGCTCGTCCATCCACCATACACAGCTGCCAAGGGGTCCGAGTAGTGGGCCAGCAGTTCCAACGCAAGGATCTGCTGCAGCTCTGCTACCGCAATATCCTTTGACATACCTTAAACCGCACAGTTTTACTCCACTCTGCAGGTCAGGCCAGGTGATCTGAGGTATCTCTGCAATTAGCCTGGTACCTAGACCAAGCTATTAAGCTATTAGCCTGGTACCTAGACCAAGCTAATAAGCTAGATACATTAGCTAATAAGCTAACCTAGACCAAGCTAAACAGCTGGCTAAAGCTCAGCCTGGGCTAATGTGGGCTTTTTTCCCCGCACTTAGGAGCACACAAAGACCAAGCTCATAAAAGACCAAGACCAATACCCACAGCATGTAAACGCTCCGACACAGTGTGCTCCTTTTGTCTCTCCCATTGTCTTTCACTCCACAACACAACTGGGACCTTGAGGGTAGCTGAGCACCAACAGCACCGTTGCAATACAAGTAACAGCAACGAAAAGATTAAAATATTAAGGAGGGAGAGAAAGGAAAGACTAAATCAAATATTCTGCTGACATCATCCCCCTGGCTTTACGGGACTAACAAAAATTTTTACTTACGATAGCTACTGGGTTTCACCTTCACTAGTGAGGATGCAACTTTTCTGCCATGGCATTTACCTCCAGTAAAATGACTCTGTCACTCATTATTTATGCTTTGTAAACATTATGCTCTTAAAGGTTAGAACAGAAATCCTGCTTTCACATTCTGACCAGCATAACTCAATAATTTTATTAAAAATTCATCCTGGAAAAAGTTTATTCTGATGAATTGGGTAATATTCTCTTCCTTTTTTTTGTCAGTAGCTGTGAAAAACTTGATTAATCATAATGTACAGACTTTGCATCTAAAAGTTTTATGAAAAGCAATGAAAACACTTTATTTAATACTACACAACTTTTTGCATATTAAGTATACTTGCATATATTCTCGCCAAACACTGTGCTAATTACTGCTTTCTACTTAAACAGCACAGTAGCAAGAAAGTGAAAGCATTTGAAGATGGATTTATAAGTTGATCTACTCTTCATTTAAACAGACAGAAATCCACCCTAGGAAGAAACAAAAAGGCAAAGAAAGGTAATAGAGATAGTATTGACTGTAGTAATTTAAGGAATGACAAAAAGTCAACATAATAAAATAGAAGAAAGCTCTGCTACAATATTATAGCAGCATAGGTTCAAATATATGAAGTCATCTAAGCATGAAATGCTGAGAACATATACAAAAAGTCTGTGCATTTGTTGAATAACTAAGCCATTCTTAACAGGCCAGTTCAATACTAAGCTGCTGCATAAGATCTTATTTTAATTCCAACTTAAATGTTTCAAGTGAGAGTAAGGTGAGGATAGAACTTATGTTGCCTTTTGCACACTATTAATTTCAGCCTTACAGCAAAACATACAGAGAAACTGGCATTTTTAAAATATCATCCTGCCCATCCAATTAGAGCCAGCTACCAGCTGCTGTTAAAAAAAAAAAATTACAAAAATCTACATCCAATCTTGGCAGGTTTTTATTCATGGAAGGAAAGAGAAAGCATAAATCAGTAGAATAATTAAATGGGTTAGAAAGCAAGTATAATGATAATGACAGAAAAAGACATCCCAGAATTAAAGCAAATGGAAAAAAACAAAGAAAAAATGGAAAATTAAACATGTTAGCTGCAGCAGCTGCGCCCAGTGCTCCCACACAGAGCTGGGCAGTGCCTGCTTGTGCTCAGCCCCCAGCACCCCTTTCCTCTGCTCCCACCAGCACCAGCCTCTCATCCACTACCGGTATGCCTTACAGGCCCACCCCACTTTTATCCCCCCTTCCAGTAAAGACGCCCATTGCATTCATCCCAAGTAGATGCTGAGTTGGACTGTCTTGGAAATCCCTCTTCCTCCAGCCCGTGGTGTAGCAGGTCACCCACTCTCACCTGGCTCAGCCTTTCGTACCCCCTGGGTTTCCCAATTGCCCAGCAGACTCAATTCCTTTTGTTAACTTCCTGACCAGTAGCAGGGTAAAAACTGACCCGAGAAAGGAGAGACCACCCATCAAACAAAGTTTCTGCCACCTAAATAGCATCCATCTGAAATGCAATGAAGTCTAATTCTGATAAAAATCTCTGTATCTAAAAACAAGTGTTCTCATCAACACATTATATGTGCCAGAACTGTTACCAATTACTTTCATTAAGGGGACCACAGTATTAGTAATTCAATTTTCCAGATCATAAAAACCTCCCTCGATTGTACCAAAAGAAATATTTGATTTACTCTCTCCTGGAACCCTTTTGTACTTGCGTCTCTGCATTCAGAGAGAACACTGCAAGTTGAATCAAGGTATTTTAGAATAGAATTTGAGGAAGAAATGCAACTTGGCTCCAAATAATTTGGTTTCACTGAGATACTCTGACCTCTCTTATTTCATGTGGCAGAAGGAGCATGGTAGTGTCCCAAAACAAAGAGCCTGGAAAAAAAACCTGCAAAAGAATCATATTTAGATGACTACCTGGGCAGTCCTATTCTGTAGCACTTTGTGAAGTCCGTACCTTCCTTCATGTCAAAAGAACATGGATGAGGAAATTTTGACCCTTTCTAAGTCACTAGATACATTACTGTGAGTCAACACCATCAGGATTTCACTTGTCATTTAGGTCTACATATCATTGTTTCCTGACATACAATAACAAAATACAGGAAACCTACTGAAAGCAGTTGCTTGCTGTTACTGGGGCGAGGGGGGAGACTTTGAACTATTAAGTCCTTTCCATACTGGTCTATAGCAGTACCCCCAGAAGAAACAGGCTTCATGCTTAACAGCTTAATATTTCTTTTCTTTGAAGCATTGGTTATTTTACAAAGGACAATTTCAGAACAGGTATTGTTAGATATTTCTCATAAATAAAGGTCTACAACACAAGAGGAACTGATGACCCTACCGTCTGATTTACAAAACATTCAGGGTAGCACACAAGAAGGCAGCATTCAAACATAATGAAAAACCTGAGGCCATTTTTGTGAAGCAACACTCAAGAAACCAAGGCACAGAAATCAATGAAAAGACCACTAAGTTTCCATGGGGATTTTCACATACACAAATGAAATGGCATTAAATTCCTACAGCTGTATTCTCCTTACATCTCTATCAGCAAAAATTCCTTGTGTTAAGAATACTGATGATAGGATGGCAAAAGGAGTTTGTACAGTTACATACTATGCTAGCAAAGTAAATTATCTAACAAGTCCATAAATTAATGTTCAAATATTTCAGATAATCAGGTAGTGTGGCTTATGGAAATCAGCATTGTTTTAACGTGTCCTAAATATTTAACATAATTTAAAAAAAAAAAATCAAACCTGCCTTTTTCCCTTTTTATTTGTATAGAATTAAATTTCCAGAAATTTTTTTCCAGACCAATAGTTAATGCAGAAAAATATAAAACAAATACGCTGTAGCTGACAGCAACCACCTACTGATTTTACAGCATGGAAAAGTTTCAGATTACAGTTACTTAAGAACTCCATGTGTGGGTGTGTTTGTTTAGGTGTGAGAGAAAGCTTAATTAATCAGTTAAAAGTTTATCAGCAAACACACCTAGTGCTATTAAATTCTGCTACAAATTTAAAATTGTAGTAAAGGCAGGAAGATTTCACTTTCATCAGTTACACCTATTTCAGTTATTATAGTACAATAATGGTCAGAAATCAAATTTCAAAGTATAACTGTGAAACATTAAATCAATGCCTTGTGTCCCAGGCGGTTCCACAGCTCAGAAGGTGTGAAATGGAAGTAGACCTAGTCTCATCTTTTATTTATTACATCTATATCCTTCTCATGTCATCTTGTACAGTAAGAAGTATTTCTTCTGAATGGAAAATAAACAACTTTGTTTTCAAATTATGAAATAGGATTTTTAAAAAGGAAAAGGACTGAAGTGAGCACAACAATGTACTTTTTAGAACAAAACTAAGCTGATTCAGCAAAATATAATAAAATTTACTGTCTTTCAGCCTATCACATCTGAAATGACTACATGAATAATTCTTTAAGACAGCCCAGCCTGTGCACCTTAGCAATGGAGTAACACGAAATAAGAAACTCAATTTCTTTCCAACGCTTTTCAACTAATCACAACGTCTACCCATTTCCTAAACTGTTGGTCAGGAATAAAGAAAACACACACCGAAGGGTGTGCTTGAAAAAAAGCATAAAACGCTAACGCTGCCAGAAGAAACTGCTGCGCATATCCCCTACCCCAGCCATATGTTGCCATATACATATCTTCCGCCTAGCGCACACGCTCTCGAGCTACAAGGTGAAGCAGAATGGGAAACGATTCAAGTGAAACCGAAGGTGTGCCGGGCTAGCAGAGCCTCTCGCCCGCGTAACAACGCGACCACACAGGCACTTGGCCTCCCTCTAAGAGCGGGCAGGCGGGCCAGGCCACCTCCTCCGGCAACAGCAAGGCTCAACGGTCTGCAGAAGCACAGCATTCCTGGGCTGGAAGCAGAGCCAACGGAAAGCACCGTCCTCCGGGGCACGAGCGGAGCCAGGCTGCTCCTCAACGGGGCCACAACGGGCTGCGCGGAAAAGATACCAGAGCTGCTGCTCGGCACCCAGCGGCAATTCCCAGGTGGACGAACGAGCTGTGCATCGCCAGCCGCCTCACTGCTGCGCCTTGGCTCCGGCTCTCGAGGCTCAGAAGCGGACGATCCCGACACGACAGAAACAATCAATCCTCTTGTCCTCCCATGGACCCTTGAATAGATTTATTGGTCTTGGTAACATACTTCCAAGAAGTCAAATAGTGTCAGTGGTTTCGTACCAGTGGGATATTCTCAAAAAAGAAAGCAACACCCACCCCACCCCTCCCAAACAAAGAAATAAAGCCCTAATGCAGTGAAACGGTCCAGTAACTGTTTTGGAAGTAAACCAGCAAAGGTATCTGGCAAAATAATACAGGCTGCCCATGCAGAAATAAAAACTGATGGAACAGTAAAATGCCATCTCAGAAAGTATATCTAAAATGTTCATCTGTTTTCTCTCTCACGAAGCCTGATTCTAAGCTGGCATAACTTGTCATAGCTCGGCGGCAATTCTATATTAGCTCAAAATTCAGTTCTTGAATCCTAGAAATTCACATCTGAGAAGAGACAGGAGAACGGAATTCAATATATGCCTGAGAACACCGGCATCTTGGCTAGTAACAGAGCTCGTTTCTAATGCTGCATTTCATTAGTAAAGCTAAGGGAAAAAATAAAAACCAATGACTGCCCCATGAAAAATTAGGAGAGAAGTATTTTATAAACCTTTGTTAGTTTAGCTGTTATGAGGCTATTGCATAAGTACGCCATACTAATTTTATTGGCTCATAGCACATATAATTTGAAAGTATTATGTTACCTGCATAAACCATACATATGGTTCAGAATGTCAGCGCAATCTGTCTGTGGGAATGGTAATGTATGGTTCTGGAATAGAGATGCTGTACATAAATTATGCACGATATTTTCTAATCCCCACAATATTTCAAGGAACGGGACAGCCATTATGTAACAAGAAATGTCTCCTACACCTTTCTGACAGATGGGGGACAAACATTATTGCTTTTCCCTGTTCCTTCAGGGCAGGTCACTCTCTCAGTTCACCACAGTAATGTGCCACTAATTCTAAAGGCTTCATCATTCATTCAGATTTCAGCATTTCATTGTGGTGGAAAAGCTACCATTTTCCATTTGCTTCATGTGAACTTAATTACTTTTTACCATAGCAGTGCTAAAGGAATAAGAAAGTCACCTAGATGAAGCTTACAACAGTGCACGTGATGAACAATTTTGTTGGCAATATCAAATGGCTATTTGCTTTTTCTTAAAAGTTACCTTAGAACTGCTGTGAAACATGCAAAATATCTTAGTCTCATAATTAAACAAGGACAGATTTGCGGTAAGACACAGGAATATAAGTAGCTGCATCAAGTGGCCAACGGCCACAAACTCCCTGTATCACTCTGTACAACTCATTTGATTTCTCTACTTCAAGTTTTCCCTTCACTTGACAGACTGACAATGCCGTTACTTACTTTCTTTAGAACTTAATTCACTTAAAAGATGTAGCGTTTAGTTGATAACTTTAAAGTAAGTGTATTTTACATTTAAATCATTAATTTCACAATCCAGAAAGATGATTCAGCAGTAAAAATACTTACACTGTTATTTCACCTTTAAAAATATTGCTATGTCCAGACATACAGGCAGGCCTATAAATAGAGATTTTTTTTAAAATGTATTCAAAATAAGTATATCAAACAGCATGGCAATTCATACAAGAATATGAAAATCCCATTTTACCATTACATTTAAAGAACTCTTTTCTTAAGACCAGTTGCTTTAGTTGGACCAAAGCATTTTATTTATGCTGTACTACCGCATACAGCAGGCTCAAAAGGGGAGACTATAAGAACCAACATTTCCAACCTTTGCAGTGACAATTCACACTACAAAATATGAAGCTAAATACAGAGAAATGAAAACCAAAGGTCTCTTCTAATCTTGTTGGAAAAAGTTCCCTCCAGAGCTTAATCAGTAGCTGAACTTTTTACCTCAAGTACATGTGCAACATTCACCAAACACTGAAGTCATGATCTTCAGCATAAAGAGCAAAATGCCACTGTGCCTGAAGTTTTTGTAGTGACAAGGATTCATCAGGTGTGTTACGATTGTGTGTCATAGCTGCCAAGATGATGAAAAACCTTCGCATTTTAGAGGCTCTGTATTTTAGGTTTGTTTGGATACGCCTTCATGAAGACTGAAGGAGGAAAAAACCCAACATCTGGGTTATTTTTCTGTAACTAGAAGACCGCAAAAATCTTTCTCTAACCTTTTGTGGTTTTTATCTATTATTTTTAATTGTCGTTGGAAGAAAATGAAAAGATTAACATAAGGACATGATCCTCACCAACACACATTAATTCTAATTAGCTTCTTAGAACCAGGATACTTTTAAAGCTGCCTCTTTTGCTAACCCGTACGCTGTTTTAAAATAATGATTTCCGGTTCAGCTAACCCATTTCTTGGGCCAACTCCATGGGATATAGGTTTTTTTTTCCCCTCACTTCAGATATGTTATAAAGGGAGTAATAATTTTTTGATTTGTGCTTATCATACACAAACAGCAACAGAGAGGTAATACTCATGCTGTCATTTCTTTCCATTTATAATGCAAAAGTCAAAATATGCATTCTATAAATCACAGTCTTGATCTGCCATTGCTTATAATTTGTTGAATCTTCTCAATCACTGCAAACTAGCAATAACCATGGTAATGCACTTATGCCATGTATTTCTGGTATCATACCTTTGCAAAGCAACTGTAACAAAGGACTGAACAAAGCATATGGCAAAAGGTGATTGGATTCTATGAGCTCAAAGAGTTTAGAAGATCATCATATCAGTTAAATCGCGGTAGAACAAAACCACATGCAAGTGTTTAGAGACTGCGCTCTAATACAATGCACACGTACACACAGAAGAGGTCCGGTTCACTGAAGCATTACAAATCAAAATGCAATCACTTTCTTGTGCTTAAAGGGCCCTATAAGGAACTGAAAGGTTAATGAGCAAGGCGGCTTTAATTGCTTTTTTTTCCTAAATACCTGGCCTATAAACTAAACACAACTGCCTTTAAAAGCTCCATATTCCAAAATTTCTATAGTAAATGTTCTTTTGTTGGAATTTTCTATTCATGGAACTGACCTATAAATAGGGATATAATATCTTTAATAGGTTGCAGACACCATACTCTTTTCAAATATCCTGACTTTGCTAGAGGCTATAATGACAACAGTGAAATAGCTTAGATACCACTGGGAGCAATTTGTCAGTGCAGTGCACAGGGTCCAGTGTTTTCCTGTTGTAATTAGTGGCTAGTGCATGCTCACTATTACCTGAAGTTACTGCAGTAATTCCAGATTCGACCATATGTCCATTGACTAGTGGAGTATGCACGTGCCTATGTTTGGATAACGCGCCTTCTGTAAATTGTTCCTGTTAGTCCTTTGCAATTTATTTCATGTTTCCAACAAGTCTTGAACTGGCAGTGTCAACAACACGTGTTTTTGACATTACTGAGAACACGGACAAGAATGATTTATGCCATTTTTCCCCTTCTCAGATTGAACAGGTATAAAAATTGTCATATGTAGAAAGTCATAGGACAAAGAGAAAGTTTTAGAAAACTTGACTTAAATGGAAGGTGCGAAGATGAGAGTTTTATGTTACCAGAGTTAACACCTTAGGAATCATTCCTCAGTTACTTAAAAGGAACAATTATTTTTCACATTCTAAATTCCTTACATAGGAACTCCTGCTCTACACGTTTGTCTGATCTTTCAAATATAAGAACAGCATTTCTTCCTGCTTTGGTGGCGATATAGTCCATTACATTTCACACTAAAATTCATGCTCTATCTTCCTCAATTACAGTCAGTGACAAAAATCCAATTACATTCAAAAGGAAGCAGTATTAAGGCTTGATCCAGACAAAACATATTTTCTCACTTTTACTGGATTGACTCCAATAGTCTTCAACAATGATTGCTTCAAAATGTTACAACTGCAGCTTTCATCATTATGAGCCACGTGCTCTACACTATGCTCACCACTTACAGAAGATCAGGGTCATGAGGTGTGACAAACAGCAAGATGCAGGATTGCACGGTGGGAAAGGGCATGCACCAGCACAATGCCTGACCGCTATTTGGGTGAAATGTTCTGCTGTGCAGATAAACCATTTTTTTTGTCAAATCCGAAATAGCAGAAGTGGGACAATGGTGGCAGAAGGCAAGATAACAGCAGCTCACACTCAATAGTACTGTCGCAGCACTATGAACTCAAAGCAAAACTCGAACAGTGACTTCATACTTCGCAAGCCAGTATCCCCTCCCAGCCCATGCTTTCTACCCCACACTTCAACGTTTCCATTGACTCTGAAACAAAGAACAATATGTTGGCTCTAGCAATAGTGGCAGAAGTCTTCTGGCAATATAAACCATTTCTCTAGCTGTATCTGTCTCCTTGGGCCTTAAACTACATCTGTGCATTTGCAGTAAATGTGATTTGCAAGATGAATGATGACACTTGCCCAGTTTAATACTGGCCCACTGTGCCACCTCTGGAGCTCACGGGTCTGCTACCGGTAACAGTGCCAGGCGCTTCGGCTCACACCACAAGAACTCGTACCTAAAAAACCCCAAACAATACCTGCCACAAGCCTATCAGTACTAACAGCAGGATTGTACTCCTGCTTGTCTTGCAGGTCTGCGCTGCATCGTGGTCTTGTGCTCCACCCAGGGTGTTAAATGCATCACCCAGGAACATGTGGCCTTGAAAACAGCCACACATCTTTGCAAACCTTACATCAGGAAGACCCAAAGTCCCCAGATTCATACCAACAACCAATGTAATAAATTGTTGCTTCTTTGGGTTTTTTTTCCATCTTTTTTTTTTAATCCTCACTTTTCCCCCTAAAAGGCCATAGGATTTCACTTGCTTGGTCCTACTTTTAGCCGAGAAACTTTTGCTCAAAATAAAAAAAAGCATTTTTTGGGAAGACACCTAGTCTCTGCAAAGGATTGCAAGGAAGCAATGAAAAAAATCACAAAAAGGGTTGACAAATTATTCCATTAACCTGATAGTCTTACCATTACAGAAAACTGAATCTTTCTTTTAACTGTTTCAAGCTTTCACTTCCTGCTGCTGCATCTTATCTGTGCTTTTTAGGTTAAATGACAGTTTGTCATACCATTTGAAGATGTGGGGTTTTTTGCTGCCCTGTTGACTTTTGACTCGTGCAGTAACTTGTTAAAAAAAAAAAATCCATTTAAAAATAGGGGAAAGTATTGAGTTGACTACTCCAGTAGTAGTAAGAAATTCTAGTTTCATATTACAGAAATTATTTTCTGCAGTATGGTCATCCTGACGTTCCCTTAATGTATATTATCTTTCAACCTGAACAGGGTTTTGTGCACATTTATGAGGAATAAAATGGAAGGTGCTTGTTGGATTTGGGGGAAAGCAAAACTGTAAACAAAACCCCAAAAGACTTGGGCAACCTGGAGGTGAATTCAGTGATGAAACTAAATTGAAGCAAATAAATAAAAGGATGGGTCAGATTATTTCATTGGTAGAATCCAGCAAAAAGCATCTTCTTACTCAAGAGTGAGTCAAAAAAAGATCTAGACACAAACTAAATTATGATATTTTCTTGCTTATCACTTCCAATGTCTAAAGATCCCTGCGTAGCTGTCGAGAGCCCTAGTTTCAGATAGGAAGTGTTCCTCCAACCCACCAAAAACTTCCAACTAGGAAGAATGCTAAGCACGTCCTCACGAGCACCATCAACCCTTCTAGGATACAAACACAACTGCTTTGGTAGGACACAAACCCTGGTGGTGTTTCTGTAGGCAGAAAGAGAACTCCATGTGTTTTCCTAAACTTTGGGGCCAGACCAAGCAGCTGACTGTCACTCTTAATATACTGCTAAATTTAGCTTTCCTTACACCTTATATTTTTACTATGTAACAGAAATTTAAGCTCGAAAAGAGATACCATTTGCAAGGCAAATTATAAAACACCTGAACTCAGCAACTTTCACCTCAGCATTAGTGTATAGGCTGTGAGAGACGACAGTACACAATTTTTTGCCAATAGCATAATGATTTAAAAGCCTTTTCCCCAGGGCATGGCATCCGTTCCTAGCTGAAAGGGCAAGCTTAGATATTGCAACATTAGGCAGCTGATGA
>JAVJGG010000021.1:24377084-24392276 GCA_035590195.1 Aviceda cuculoides | reverse complement strand
TTTGTCCCCCTAGCAACCCGTATGGGGAAAAATTCCTTTAACAGGAAAAAAACAGAAGAGTTTCTGAAACTCCAACACAAGGCAAAGAAAGTTGTTGAGTAAGGAAGTCGTTTCCACACTCCCTGAAAACAAGCCCACTTTTCAGTGAAGCACTGCAAAACAGTTTCATAAGCCCTGCATTTTGTCTGAATTACTGTACTGTTTTATCTAAGCTGGGAAGTCAAGTAAAAGATTCATATGAAGTTTTATGAAACTAGTGGGTTTCTTCACACTGGTTATGGAGCCAGTAAAATTTGCCCTGGCAGGGAATATCAGTTTTGAAGCAAAATTTGTCGAAGTAGTGAGAAGTCTGGATTCCATTGTTGTATTTTCCTTCCTCTCAGAAGTCATATTGGCTGTAACATGGTTATACTATTTGTCCTGAATAGAAATTTAGGACACTGTTTACTCATTATACCTAGCATTACAAAACTCAAAAATGGTCTTTCATTAGGTAAGAGGTGTTATTTCAAATTTAAAAAATGAATACATTGAGAGAGATGTATGATCCTCTTCTATATTTCTGGCACTAATATTCACTTTTTAACTGTGAGGAGGTTTGTTTAGCTGCCTCAAATTGCATGCTAGGCATAAGGTTGGTACACTTATTAAATAGTGACTTGTGTATATTGAAGACTCTGAACTTGTGGACCATCCTTGTAGAATTTCTTCCTAGTTCTGCAACAAACTTAGTGGAAAACTGAGGCTCTTAGTCAAGCCAGTACCTGGCAGACTATGTCACCCCTTCCGTACCTTCTGGCTAGGACCTTTGAATTTTTTTGTCAATGTAACCTCTTCTATCTCAAAAACTAGCAAGGCTGTGGTGGGCTTTTGGAATGACAACAGATCAAATTGCATAATAAAGGTATAGAACCTATGAATTTGTACATCAGCGCGAGCCTCAGACCTCTTGGTGCTGTGCTTCAGTTAGGATGGCATGGTAAGTCCCGCAGCTGCTGACTGTAGTGTATCAGTGTATTAACAGCAATGTCCATCTGTGATAAGTTAGACCTATGATTTCAGTAACTGATGCCAATGACCAAGCAGCAGTTTTATAATGCACTAGAGTGAAAATTGATTGAAAATCAGTGTGTTGAAAAAGTGCTATATGTAACATGTCATTACTGAGATAACTGAAAAAACCACTTAATTAGGAATTTTGCCTACGTCTGGCTTACCAAACCCAAATTTTTAGGAAATTGATATAAACAGGCAGACATTAGCCCCATTACTAATTTTGATACTATGAGTCAGGACTGTACTAGCAAAGCTACTTAGCTAGGGTATAGCTCTTCAGTGTTACAGACATATATACATATGTACATAATATGTTTATATCTACATATGAACATAAGTAAAACTGAGTGGCAAATCATGCCACCTTTTTCTAACTGTGAATAGTCAATTAGAAGTGGTGAAGTACACACTTAAAAAGCTCCCTCTCACTAGATAAGCCACATTAAATGATCATGTGTGCACTCCAAAACCTGCTGCAGTTTTTAAGTGTGTAGTAGCTACAACTAGTTTTGCCTTAAGGTTCGAGCTAATACATTTTAGCTTACATTTGCTGTGGGTTAAGAGCATGCATGCGGACACTTGATGTTGCTCAGCTGATGAATGGCAAGGTATTAAGCTGTGTGCTTTGATCACTTTCCATTGTTTGTGATACCTTTTAGAGAGGTTTCATGTGCTGTCTGTTGTGGTGGTGGGTTTGATAGATCACAGCATGTACTGATTAGAGTATTTGTCTACGTGCCTTTTTCCAGGCTTCTTTTCCTTCAAGCCAAGAAAACTCTTAGTTACTTATGTTAAGTACTTTTACTATAGGATCAGGTGCACAAATTCAGCCTTCTGAGGCAGTTTGAACCCACCTACCCCTTTTTAGGGTACCTGTTAAGAAGTGTCTTAAAGAGCTATCTGTTTCCGAGACAATCTTATCAGAATCCTCTGAAAATAATATTCCATAAAGCTTGAGTCATAAAACACTGGCTATGGCTAAAGGTATGTAATTGTGAATTGTGATATATAATGCTGTGGTACTTGTATGAAATCAAGCGTCCTAGGACTAAGCTTAGTCTAGCATCATGGGTTTAGTATTTAACACTGAAGTGTCTTTAAGAGTATTGGGGGAAAAAAAAATCTGTAATTTAAGAACAGCATCTAAAAATTCTTTCCTACTCATAGATTCTCTGTGTTTCCATGACAGTTAAATTGCTATCATTCACAAGAGTACAGGGAGATCTTATAAACAGACTTTCATGTTGAAATTGGTTATATTTTTTACTTACATAAAAAGATATATAAAACTCAATGCAAGACAACTATGTATAGAGCTATTTATATGTATGTCTGGGTTCTAATAACATACGTCACTTGGTTTTTTTCACTTTCATTGCCCTAATATCCTGAGAACATCTTAAATTATCACATACACTAATATCACTCCTTCATAGCTCTGTACAGTGTTTTTACGAATAATACATGTCTGTGTATACAGAGATAGCTACATTAAAACACACACATGCACATGCTGGATAGACATTTCTTTTTTTGAGCAATAAGGCTTTTAAGTATCTGTTGTTTCCATTTTCATGTCTCCAAAGCTTTTATGTGAATTCTTCCAGCACATTTCTCATCATTCTCTCAACCTTTCCTCTGCTGAATGGCTAGGGCTTCCAGACATATAACCTGAAATGTCCTGGGAGAATTTACATAAAAACAATAAAGCCAAGGAAATGGAAACCACAGAATATATACGTAAATTTTTTTCAGTCTTTGCTAAGAAGCTCATTGGTTAATATTTACAAAGGAATTCAATTTTCCATATTAACATCCTTTTTACTGTGAAGCAAATGTGGGAGAGTGGGATGGTAAGAATCATTACTTAAGTGAATGGGGGGGTTATATGTTAATCTCATTAATGATTACAAGAGTTTACTTTCTCCATCCTAGTATATAAAGAAGAACATCCCAAGAAAAAAAAAAATCATATAAATGTCTGAATCAAGCAAATGTTAATGCAAAACTTTGAAGGGATTTTTCTTCCTATTTAAGAAAAGTTTAAGTGTTTTTTGTTTGTTTATTTATCTAAATACATATAAAGCAATACTGGTTTCTGTTATTTATACCAACAGCATCCTCTGAAAGCAAATCATTAAAACTGATACAGCTGCTTATAGGATCAATAGTACAGTGAAACAATTTCGGTCTCTATTGAGGGCTGCTTGTTAATAATAAGGTGTGTACATATTTCTGGGAAAGGTCTCTGGCAGGTTTTGTCAGGACCTTCCTGATGGTAAGCTGCTCATATCACAGAAACCGCTACTATAACTGTCATATTGTCCTGATATTGATATTTACTGAAGAACAAGCAGGCCAAATAAACACAGACTTAAACTTTTTTCCTAGCTGCAGAGTTTTTAACTTAATGGTGTTCTTTAAGAAGAAGTTTTTTTCCCACATTTTACAGAAAATAAAGGTATTTAATTAGTAAAAAGGCCCAGAAACCAAAATATTTTGATCTGGTGTTACAGTTTTCCACAGCAGTTAGGATTTGTGTATTTCACATTAATTCCATATTATTTTGGTTTTCTGACTTGGTCCCTGGTCCAGTCCTGAACACACTTAAGGATTTGTATGATGGCGAAGGTTGGAGCCTTTCTGTATATCCAAAAAGCACCACAACACAGGTAATACATGCATTAGAATATACTAGTTCATAGCTGAACCTGAGATGTTGCCATTAACTTTCTCAACAAGACAGGAAATTAGCAGTGCTAAAACAATGGATTGTACTTGCAGAAAAGAATAACAATGAGTTAAAAAAAAAAAAAAAAAAAAAGCACCGGAGATGAGATTTTAGCACATAGGATATTTGCATAAACCTAAAAGCTAGCAGAAAAAAAATCGCTGTGTAGTTCATACCCATGGATGGGATGAAGGCGATGGGTGAAGATGAATTTCAGGAATTAAGGAAAAAGTCTAAAAGAGAGGTCTGCTTTATTAAAGGTCCCATATTTTTGGTAAGAAAAAGGTAACAATCACCCCTTATTAAACCTGAAAGTAAACAAATTCATATTAATTGAATTTATTCTAATGCAAACAGCAAAACCACTATTCTTAGTTGAAACTACTGCTGCAAGTGTCCTCGTATTTCTTGAGATTACAATAGCTTCCCTTAGTTTGAGAGAAATACATTTGTAACTGCATCAAGGAATAATCTCTAATGAATATATTGGAGTTTTATACTCTGCATGGAGAAAATAACACTCATGAAACAATGAAAAATGATTGTTTATGTCTGTTTTTCTTTCTGTGAAATGCTGATGCTTATCAGCATTAGAAAGAGTGTGAAGTTCTGTTAACTGATAACTTACGGTCCTTGATGTCTGGAATTGGTTCCCTTGCTTTTTGTAAGAAGAGTTGGATCTAGTAGTTCTTAGAAAAGGGACAATATGGATCAAGTCTTCCAGACCAAACTTGCCTATGATTGACCGTTCAAAAACACCTAAGGGAGTTAGGCATCTTGCCACAATAGCAAGTCAATGGGAACCAGATGCTTAAGGGTCTTAAGAGCTCTTGAAAATTTGTGTATTAAGAGATGCTTGTGTCCAAGTTAGGGATCCTCATCCATCTAGTGAAAGCATCCTGTGCATCTGGCAATAGTCGTGGTTGAAGCTTTACTCAGGAAACTTAACAGTTTATAATCTGGGTGTAACTCGCCTAAGTGCTGCAGTCCTAGTGGATAGATGCTACTAACTATAGTACAGTAATGATTTATCCAAGAGAACAGTCCAGAGCATTTCCATGGAAATAACCTGAGTAATTTTTTAATCCCAAAATTAAATTTGCTCGTCTCTTCTTTGATGGTCTTTGCTATCAAACAGTGATTTCGCTGTGAATGAGTGGTTAGAATTTTCTACTGAATGAAGTTATCAAATAAAATGACTTGGGATAAATAAAAATGTTAGTTTAGATAAAATCAGTATGTTTTGTTTAATATTTTTGACTTAACTTTTAAATGAACATTTTAAAATGGAATTATTTTAAGGATTCAAAAAAGAAAACATTTGTTCAAAAAAATTTTCGAAAAGCATTCTAGTTCTGTAGTAAAGTTGAGGAAGAAGGGTTACTTTTACCTCAACGGCTTGTTACTCTTAGCAGAGAATTTGTTTGAGAGGTTTGACTTCAAGTAAGGCACTTTCCAGCCTTCCATTGAAATATTTTGAACCTCCTCTTGCTAGTTTGAATTGATGTTCACTAGTTTGAACTGCTCTTCCCTGACTTGATCTATTCAAAGGACTTGGAAAAGAAGAAAGGGTCTTGTCAGTCCCTGTCCTGTTGACGAGATCGAGATACATGGACTGGTTCAAAATTACACTTTCTCTTGCTGGTGTGGGAAGAGCTGCAGAAGACAAAGATTTGGAAATGTGGAGACTGCCTGGTAGGATGCAGTGGTTCCTCAGGCAGTAGGCTTAGCATGGGTCAATATCCAAATGGAAAATGTTTGCTTCTCCTTTTGCTTATCTTAGATTGTTTTGCTGGGTTTTTTCTCTGAATATATAACTGTTTCTAATAGCATTTTGTTCTTCCTGGTCCTTTTACAGGCTTTATACTAAACATGTAAGGTTCAAGTTATACACAGCACATTGCTTCTAGGTAACTTGTCCTGCAAATAGACACCTTCCGCATAGCTCGCTACTATGGCTAATACATCGCTATCTCAAGTAATTTGAATTAACTAGTTTGGTGGGAGATACTGACAAAGATATTGATCAAAAATAACAATATGGATGCTATTTCTTTTTTTTTTTTTTTACGTGTTGTTTCAATTTAGTAAATTGTAAACAGTGACTTCAGTCCTGTTCCAAGTATTCCTCCAGTTATAATATTAATGGACATAAACAGAAGTTTAATTCATCTGATTTGGTCATGGCTTTCCCATTAAATTTGTCCCCAAACTGATTCGGCATCCCAGTTCTTAGCAGCTCACTGAACATACCCAGTCAGTTGTACCTGGTCTGTGTGCAAATTACTGCCAAGTTCAGCAAAATCCATGGACTTGTTCCGAATCCCTGGGGAGAGTTTTGTTGAACTTTGCAAAACTGGGAGTCTTTGTTAGATTTGGATTTATTTTTCAGTGTCTTTTCAAGGAGAGATATTCCAGACTCTTTTTTTTTTTTCTAAGATTTACACATCTTGGGCCTGGCATTCTTTGTACTTGCTCCACTTTCACAGTAGTGTAAATCTCTTGGCTTCATTAGCATTTCTCCTGATTTCTGTCTTTTATAGCATTTCATGCAGAAGCAGGCGGTGAACTCAGTTTATTTGTAGAATATGAAATATGATTATCTGTTCTACTTAGGCTACCATATTTATTATTAGGTTCATAATGTAGTTTTTATTAGAGTAATAAAAGTTAATGTTACCCTAAGAAAGTTACAATTTTTATCTATGTCCAGTAAGACTTATTGTATGTTACAGCAGAAGATGTGGATCGCCAGTTATGCCTTGGTAGATCACTGCATATTTTTGTTTACCTTACATTTTTTTTCTACAGATCAAAATTTCACATGCATAACTACTGGGATGGCAATGAAGAGGTCCTTATGATGGATTTAGACCCTAGCACTTGCATATATTAAGACGGAATTATTTTAAATTACTGTCTTTCCCACCTTATTTTTTTGTTGAATGAAGCCTGAGGACCACAGATACCCAGTACGGTATTTGGTAGCAAATTCCATATGGAATTACTAGCATCCAAGTATCTTATGCTATCATATCATTCATATAACTGATCTGAATATCCGGTCTTATTTAGTTGGTCTACTTTTTTCCTGATTCTTCTCACTTATCAGGCCTACAATGTTTTGAACAAGTGTTTTTTCACATTTGTCGAATTATTTCTTGATTTAATTATTTTGCGGGCACTTTGTCTGGACTTGAGACAGATGAAGAAAAAGCAACATACTAAATTAAAAGATCACACAGAATGTTTTTTAATACTGGAATTCTGACCCTGGTCTTATTTGCAAGGATGGCTATAATGTTCACAAGGTAAAAAACTAGCTTTCTATCTATAGCTTTCTCTCCTCGTTATTGGTTTGGGGCATCTGGTTTCAAGGTTGGTCTGAAATTTGATCTTGCTCAAATTCTCTCAATGTGTTTCAGTAACATATGTCATTAATGGAGGGAGCTGGGTAACCGGTCTCACCATTGTTTGTAATTCAGCCTATGACAGGCAGCAGGAAAGCAGAACAGTTTCGGCCAGCCCCAATTAGGAAAACATGCCCAAGGTGTAGGCTATAGCATAAACGGAGATATGTCAGGCTCCTCCCTAGAAGAAAACCAAAAGTGTGTACTTGGCAATGACGCTTTGCTTTTATTCTGAACAAGAAACCTGCCGAACAAAACAAGCTCCGTATTTTGACGTTGGTATGGTTAACAGCAAGGACAAAGAGACATTCCCAATGAAGAGAAAGATAAACTGGGAAAGGATGATCTGTGGATTGCAGGTGCTGAAGTAACATTTATGCAAAATAATAACCTCCTAAATTAAAAATGTACAGAATTACAAAAGCATATTTTTCTCTAAAAGGAACATACTAAAATTACAAACACTAGTCTTTTGTCAGCAATTCGATATTCCCTTATCATGTTTCAGATCATAATGCTGTGAACTGGGAAGATTCTTCTGAAGGAAACTGCCATTCCACAACATGCCCTTACATGAAGAATAATGTCACAGAGACAATTCTGGAATTGAGCAAGTTCTTCACAGCAAGAAGAATGCTTGCAAGAGGTAATACATTAAAGAAGTAATATTTATCATTTCTGTTGAATCCTCAGTATGTGACATCAAAATGTTTAATAGGTGTCTGTTACCTTACAACCCTCATGAGATATACTTAATAATCATCTTATAGATTGGAAGTCTGAAGCATCTGGAAGATTAAGTAACTTTCCCAAGATCACACACAGATTTCTTGTTTTGTTATGACAGCAAGTGATAACCACGGCCAAGATTATTCCCAAACCACCTTACTTCCCTTCTCTAATAGCATATTACCACATACATGGTTTGCAGGATAAGGAAGAAGGAAAGGCAGAGAAGGGAAATATGTGCAGGACTCTTCTATAAATTGCATTAATAAATCAAGCCCATCTTTATATAATTCTCGCTGTCCACTAATGTCAGATTACTTTACAAGAGAAAGTTTTTATGAATATGCCTATTTTACAGATGGGGAAAACTGAAATAAAAAGTGATTTGATGAAACTCATGGAACGGATAAATTTGCGGGGCTGGGAAAAGGAACCAAGTCTCCCAACCCCCACGAGACAGGAATAACTTATGCTCATTAAATGAGCTGGCATTCGCCCTGTTTCATTTGGCAATGCAATACAGTGCAGAGGAAATGGTGTTCTTTCCATTAGGAATGCTTCGATGATGCCACTTTAATAGAAGAATGAAAAGGAATGCTGGACTTGAAGCATTGCCTAAGGTATAAGATTGGCTGTTTGAACTGAGCAGTTGGACAAAAAAACCTGGAAAAGAATAGCAATAGAAGTAGTGTCTCAGCAATAGCTTCTGAGGAAAATTAATTTGAAATGTTGATGGAGAAAGTGTAGAGTTGAGGGATAAATGCTGAAAAATGGTGTCAGAAACACCAGGGCAAAGGCTGGGAGAACTATGAAGATAGTGTGGAAAGAAAATCAAACTTACGGAAACGTAAGCAAGCACCTGATTTTCACCTGTAAGGACCAGCCTGTCTCTCTTCCTTTACATCACTGGCCAGGCAATAAGACTCTTGAATTTTGTCATTACAAAGGCAGGTTTAGTACAAATTACATATTTTGTGAGCATGCATCACTTCAAATGGGGTAGAATTAATTATCTGCCATTTTTTACTTCACGGACAGAACAATGTGAGAAAAGTAGAACTGAACTTGTGAGATAGCCAAAGAATCTGCTGCTTTATGGGGTTTTCATATGGAAACAGAATCCTAAATTGGGCTGCAGAAGTTGTTCCAGGGACTAGGCTAGGGTAGCTCTGTGAAATTGTTGTGTTTTCACTAGGTAGCCAGTAGGGAAGGAAGACGTATTTGTCTCGCATAGGCCTGTACAGAGATACTTCTGTATGCCACGTATTTGCTTCTAGGCTGAGCTTAGCGTATTCGTTTAGAGGTATCGGATCACTAGCTAGCCTATTGAAATACATTTTTCCCCATTCAGTAAAATATTATAATGTCTCTGAGAAGTATGGACTGGAGTGCTATGGGAAAGTATCAGTGAGGTTATGGTGAAGTTATGAAGACTTTGAGATGAGTCCATAGGACTGCTAGAAGAGATTTAAAGCTATATCTGTAGTTATCTACAGTTCTCTCAGATTTAGAATAACTGCTGATAATTTAGTTCTTATAAACTAGGTACAAAAAAAGCCTCATCTGATTTCATTAACATTAAAGGGAGTTTCACTGTGGGCGACATTAGGATCAGAATTGGGCCCTTGTTTAAATAGAAACTCAACAGAATATTTTCACACAAAGGCCAATAACAAAGAGAATAAGTTAATGGGAAGGGAAATTGAAGCAAAGAATATTAATGATTTTAAAAGAAACCTAGGTATTTGTCAGGAGAAGGAAGACATTGAAAGGCAAAGAGAAGAAGAGGGAAGGCAGGATTTTGACCATCCCGGTGGGCAGCAGGTGGTCAGATGTTACTACTTTGTTAGAACATTTTCTGTTTAAAAGAATTTTTTAGTTCTTGACTAATGGATTAGTCTTCTGGTATTCTTGGTCTGGAAAATTTGTTACTTTCAAGAAACTGTGACGCGTGCATCTGGACTGTTTGTAAATTGCCTCCCAAAGTACAGTATTTCTCTGTTAACTGTTATGAAAATTAGTTTCTGTATTTTGTGTCGGCTACTCTACAAGAAGCAGCTGGTAAAATGATTCCAGAACACTTCTGATATAAGAAGACGAAGTTGCTGTGGTAGCTGCTGGCATTCTTAGATCCTCTTTTTCTCATTGCTGTTCTTGTGGTGTTGGTAGTTAGTCTGATGCTTCTACGTGACCCTAGATAGCATCTTATTTTAAGGACTCGTCCATCCGAATTAGAAACCAACCACAAAATCTGGGGCTCTTGTTGTAAAATATAATGAACAGGAACAGAGATCAAATACGCATTTTCCCGTCACTTCATTTACATTTGGGCTAGTTCTGACAGGTATTTGAGTTAGTTTCAGTTGCTATCGTGTCTCCTGAGTCACTTCCCATTGCTACATTGTCTGGTGGAGAAGGCAGTGCCCTATGAGGTGTAGTTAGACTTCAGTTCTGTATGTATCACTGATTTCACTGCAAGAAGGAAGGAAGGTGTTATGAGGCCTGTCTAATCTGCCTAGGCATTTAAATGGTCTTTATCAATGTAACATCCGAGATCCTCATATTTAAGAAAACAAAACAAAACAATCTGCCTTGTTAATGTTTAAGGCACTGGTTTGTTTAGAGACAGATCATTGCACTTCAATCGTCAAACAGAATATAGACTTTGGCTTGCTAATCATTGTGTCAACCCCAGTATTAAGACACTCGGCCAAAAAATAACTTCCTGTATAAATCAGAATTGTGAGCACTTCATGCCACTGGTGCATATACCATAATGTATGTCCTAGTGATGCACGTACTATACACCTGTAGCTTCTGAGCAGTCTATATATGCTGGTGCACAGTACATCAGTTCAAGTAGATGTACTCCATGATGACAGAAAACTGTTCTTGGGTCAAATTTCATCCAGGTGTTTTCCCTGACACCGATGAAGATTACTGCAAATGGTTAGAAGTAGGTATGATTTAGTAAATATGATGCAGAAGAAACCGTTAACTTGTATTTAGGCTTAAAATGATGAAAACTTGTTTTTCTCAGATTACCGCAGTCAGTTTCACATTTAAGATTAAAACCAAAAAAGTTTCATGAAAATTGTAATTATTTTAAGTCACGCATAATTATATGAATAGAAAGTACATTTCTTGCATAGTAAGTTTACAAGATGGAAGGACAAAACATACTACTTTCGTGGTGAAGGAATTATTTGCATTTTATTCGTAGAGCTTTAAAATGGGTATTCCACCGCGGGCTTGATAAAAGTTTAGTTTGATTACAAAGTTGATTACAAAGTCATTCTGTGCGTTGAACTGAATTATCAGATGATAGACTGAGCTTAAAGCATGCTTTATTTTCATGATAGTTAAAATGGAAAATCATGCATAACTAAATTAATTTTAATTTTTACCCATTCATGGTTTTTCCACATCTTCTTCAACTTGCCAAACGCACAAGACATTAGGATTTATACATTATATTCCAACTGTTTTCAAAAAAACCATAAAATTAAGAGGTATCTGGCAGCAGTTAGTGCAGTATATTTCATTACATATATTTCATCAATGTGAGTTCCACAATGATATATTTATTGATCACAGGCCCGCAAGGCTACTGACTACTCTGCCTTTTTTGAAAGTCAAGGAAGACATGGAAATTTTTTTGCAACCTAATTACTATAATACTGGGACAATGCTAGGTCATTTATGAAACATGTTCTGCATTCATTGTGGCTGCTCATATTCTAGCAAGCTGACTCAAGTATCAGCAGTTTTTACTCACCTTTGACTCCATATGTTTTGAATTTTAACTTTTGTGGCATATTCGGAAAGAAAGAGAGAACAGAGTAAATGTATTTCTGTATTCTGAACTTGTTTAATTTTCAGTTAAATAGTTTAATTGTATAGTCCCTGTAGTGGCAAAAAGCCAGAAAACCAAAAAGTATGACATTCTTTACTCAATATACACTTTATTCATCTTTTCTGCTACTCGCCTCTGTTGCTCTCCCATCTTGGTTCTCTTAGCTGGCCAAGGTATGTCCTGTTTAACGGCTGTATGTGCTTTAAGAGTTGATATGGAATTGGGATGCTAGTCATAAATTACATTGTATCCATTACATTTGACTGATATTGTACAGGTCAGTTGTGACACTTGTTACATACTGAAAAAGGAGTATTTGGGAAAGTTGGAAAATCACCAGGAAAGTGTGATCTAGAGATATGCCAAACCAGATGCTTGTGTCTCTTCTCTGCCTACTGAGAACTTCAACCTCTTCTCCACCTTCTCCCTCTCCTGCTCCCTTTTCTTCCTCCCATTTAGTGACTGCTGCTTCAGCTGCATTGATAACCCTTTGATCGAGGTAATTTTCTCTCCCCATTTGTAAGTGACCTGCAAGGTACCTTCTTAGGAAAATCCTGATAATGCCACAGAATGATGTAGCATCTGCAGGTCACCAGAGATGGTGATTGTAAGATGGTTTTAGAAAACGGCTGAGGAATTTAATGGATTAAAATGGGCCATTGTGATCACCCTTGCTGACCTCATACTCCAGAATTTCATCTTTAATTAGCTATGTATCAAGATTTATAATGTGCAACTGAGAGTAAATATTTCAGAATCTTTAATCCTGAATTTTTGTCCTAAATCATAGAAAGTTTATGACAACTTTAAATAGAATTTTTTGCATCTGAGCCAACTACACTCACTTTCTACCTCTTCTGAGAGTTAATATTCCCTTCCTACTGTTAAAACTATCTAAACGACAATGTGTAGAACCATTTTGTCCTAGTCATGGTAATATTACTCAGTCTTTCTGCATGCATGTATGGCTTCCAAACAAGCTTTACCTTCCTCAGTCACTGTAAGTCCTCTCTCAGTTCTCTTTCCTATGTCTGTCTTCAAATCATCATTTATTCATATGCCCAGTCATCCTCTTACCTGTTTGGAAGTTGACCGTGTCAAAAATATTATCAGAACATGTGAACACTGGAAGTTGAAAATGTGGGGAGCTAAGACTGTTTATGCAAAGGAATAGTGAAAAAAAGATAGCATTTCACAAGGGAACTTTTGTGGTTTTCCTCTACGAAGGTTAGCAAGGATGTTACTGAAATAACCTTACGTAGAAAACTTATTTGTGCTGTGGCTCCAAAGTAACTGTGTCAAATCTGAAAGCCAAGTTATAGCGCTTAAGTGTGAAACGGAAAAGTTGTAGTCCTGCTTGAAGTGTGAATCTCAGTGCATTCATAACTGCGGTGTCACTACTGAGACTTCCATAGCATTTATATAATGTACATTTCAGATGCATACATTCAGATGTGTTCCTCTCAGTCTTGCTTGTATAAGATTTGATCTAACCTTCAGTTTTTTGTTTTTCTTAACTGTTGTACTGGGTGTTGCATATTGCTCATCTATTATCAATTCTTTATGAAGTGACAGTAAGAAACTAATTACTAAAACATAAAAGCTAGAAAAAGGTCCATAGGTAGTGTATCTATGAATGTATGCTCTTTTACTATCACCTGATGTTAGATTATTCTTTGGTACAAACCGACCATATCAAGGAGTGCACAACCAAGTTTGGCTTCAAAATCTTACAGTTGCTTTTTCAGCCCTTCCCACTGGTACATATGCAAATGCATATACAAGATTTATTGCATGATGGCTGGAAAAGCCTCAGCTTAACTCCCTGTGTAGAATTGCTCCTAAACTTAGTAGGAATCTTGTACTTCAAGAGTACACATGAACCTTGCAAAGCTTTTACTGGAGACATAACTGCTGCTTAGGGGAGTGTTGCCCAACTTCTCTATATAGTGGCAGTACTTCTAAGCATAGAGGACACCTTAAACAGAATTGGTCTTCTCATCTCAAGCTGGTTTTTATATTGAGGTGACACATAAATTGGATTTAAATTGCTGCTCATTGTTTAAAAAAAAATTTAAAAATTTTTCTGAAGGTCAGATAAAACCTCTGTAAGATAATTAAGTGCATTCAGGAATATCTGCTCATCAGCTCACCATCCGCTCCACCCCAGTGCATTTTTAGGATGTCTGAGGGCTTTTTTCTCCCCTCTCCCCCCCCTTTTTTTTTTTCCCCTTTTTTTTTTGTTTCCCCTGATCAAGAAACTGGATGAGCCAAAGGAAACAGTCATACCCAGGGGCATCCAAATTTTGCTAACCAGAACAAAACTGGGAGGTCATTTAATTCTGTACTGTTACTCACATAGAACATGCCTCCAGCTCATCATAGTTAAATACATCACCGTGCTGATGAAATGCTCTTATTTAAGTAGCACTCGTCACAGCAGTTAATAGTCCATCAGAACAGCATAATATGAGTATAGGAATACAATAAATAACGGAAGATGTGTGTATTCTGATTGGCTAGAAATGAACATCTGCTACTCAGAGAACAGGAATTTGCTTACAGTGCAATTACTGAGAAATAGCCTAGCATTAATTGTGCAAATCAAGTTTTCCCAGCAGATGAGAGTACAAAGAAATGAATGTAAATAATAAATAAGGGTCAGCTTGATGTGCTTTTCAGCAATCAGGTTAAACAATTATTTCAGTATAATTGTACCTAATGCGCTTGGGCTAGAACAATTTAATTAAGTAGATATACACTGTGAAAGAAAAAAAAACATGTGTGCTGTTTGACTGGAGGACTCTTATGGGAAGTGATAACATGATACCATTAGGAAACTCAACAAGACAATCTACATCCACGCATTAAGAGAAGCAGAAGTCTGAACATCTGTTTCCCGCTATTGAATTCACAAAAGGGGCTTCTCCGTGCAGGGAATAAGTGAATAAGCAACAGTTGGAGAAGAGTTGGAGAAGGTTATCTCTGACATTTAACAAAATGTTGAAATGTCATGAGAATGACATAAGGTGAGAACGAAATGGCTGAAATAAAGGTGTGCTAAGATTTAGCCTAGCAAACGAAGCACAGGCATACAAGAACAAGGAAAACCTCTACCCATCACTCTTCTAAAAGTGTAATAGAATGATTAATTTATGAACAGCATCTGCTTTTTGTTCAAAATAGACTACAAGGTGGCATGAAACTGTTTTGGAGAAATATGCCATAAAGCAGAATTCCCCAAGATTTTCCTTTAGCCAGGAGAAAAAAAAGTGGCAATTAAAAGAGGTGCTAATAAGCGTTAGAATACTCCAGAGACAACTAGTCAAATTAAAAGAAAAAGGGAGTTTTATCTTGGATGTGAAATTTTCTTTTCTTTTTTTTTTTTTTTCTTTTTCTTCCCCCTTTAG
>JAVJGG010000021.1:24348390-24376237 GCA_035590195.1 Aviceda cuculoides | reverse complement strand
TGTTTGTCCGTTTTCCCCCGCGCTCTGGCCGCGCGGAGTTCGGCAGCGTTGCGGGGCTGTGCGGTGGGAGCTGGAGGAGCGGTTCAGCCGGGCGCTGCTGGCCGGCCGCCCCGGGTATCCCGCGGAGGGTCGGGGGCCGCCGGCGGGTTTGCTTGGTCCTGCCCCCCACCCCGTCCGTCCCCCCCCTCATCGAGGGGCAGACCTGGAAGCGGTGTTTCCAGCACTCACGGCAAAGCCATTAGCTCAGCCTTGCTGCGGAGGGGCCCCGAGGAGGACAACGGCAGCCCGGGGCAGCGCGGAGCCGGGCTCGGCGGTGGGTGAGAGCGGCTGCCGGGCGCTGGGGGCACAACACGGATTGGGGGGGGGATTCCCCTTACGAGGCGGTGGGCGCTTTTCCAGCTCGTCTTTTGGGGTAGTTCCTCCTGGCTGTGCGCTCCCCCGGCCTTTCAGGTTCTTGCTTTCCTCTCCAGGCTCTAGATTCAAGTCTGAGGAGGGCAGAGTTTGACTTTAAGAGGGCTGTGTTTCTTCCCCAGTGCTTTACGTGGAAGAAACGAAGGTTGCCGTTTTCCTTATCTAGGATTGCTGTCAGCATCCTGCTGCAATGGTGTGTGTCAGCTGAGCCCGCTGGCCGGACGGGCTTTGCGTGCTCCCAGGGGAGAAGGGCTCTCGGGGTACCAGAAAGGATGCGTTGCAGGCTGCCCGGTGCAGTTCCAGCACGCTTCTGACATTACGTTGAAATGAAAAAGGAACCAAAAAAGTATTCTTTGGTTTCCACGTACATTAAATTATGAATGGTTTCTTCACTGCGGAGTAGATGCTGTGCCAAGTGGGATGGTTTTGTGATGTGGATTGTGATTTAATAGGAAATTAGCTGACATCCCTAAATTCATATCATACGGTGCCATAGGCCATCTGCTCAGCATTATACCGTGGTGCCCTAGTTGGAACCACAGCCAAATCTAGATGGAGGAGGTGAGGTGAGGAAGAGTCAGTACTGTCCTCAAGTTTCTAGCTCTTACTGGCTTTAGGCTACTAACTTATTTGGTAGCTTTATTTATTTTTACCCACAGTCTTATTTAAATTGGCACACTTACTATCCAAAGTACTTCTTCAGCTCCACTTTACACCTCAAAGTTAAGCTTCACGCTAATTTCAGGACAGGATTTAGAAGTGGAACTTCATAATTAAAAGCAAAGCTGATGACTGGGATTCAGCTTGTAATACTGCCTGCATAGTGTCCTTGCAGCAAGAGACACACTTTTACTCCTTGTAAGATGTGATAGGTCTCTTTTAATATGTATTTCCTTTTCTAGTTGGTGGAGGTTGAAACTTCTTTTGTAGTAGTTTTTAATGGCTCTTTTGCTTAGACAAGCAGAAAAGCATACAGTAAGAGCCAGGCAAAGAGAGGTCAACTTGAAAGTTTTTGGGCTATGTTAGGAATCGGGCTCACTTTCCAGAAGTTATAATTTAATGAGCAAGTAGATATTGAACATTCCTGAAGTTTTGTTTTGGTCTATGTGAGAAGGACTTTTTGCTTTCCTTTTGGTAGAAGAGACATTATCAAGGCAACAAAATTGTTTCTATTAGGCATAGTCCTGAAAGCGTCTAGGCTTCCAATGATTAGCTCAGATTTTTAAGTGCGGTTAACTTCGGTTTGGTCTGGCCTCAGCCCGAGGGCCTTACAGGTCTGAAGTATCGGTAGGCTGTTGTGCCAGGTTCTCTATCCTCCGCTCGAAGTACTGCACACATTTGTAACATGTATATTCATAATGTAAAGGACAAAGGCTTCTTGTGATTAAAGTTTACTTTATCAGTGTAGATCACATTTTGATGTAAGCCCTTAAAAATTCTAATTGATTAATGAGTTTCAGATGGTGGTTCCCCTCCAGTGCCCCTCCCCCTGCTCCTAACATGTACAGTATGCTCCAAGTTAATCTGGGAAAGCTCCAGAAACCTTGGGCTAAATTGGTTGTGGTATAGTTTATAAGGATAATAAAATAACTAGAAAAATTGAATTTCCTTACAAAAATATGCTTGCTGCATCTGTGAGCTTATGTTTTATCTGCTTGTTTATGGTAGTGAGAAAACTAAGATTACAGATATATGTATTTAGGATGATGCAGACAAGAATGACCTGTTGTTTCTTACAGAAGGGAAAGCTCTGCAATAGCTCTTGAAGAGGAGCTATGCAATGTAGTAGCAGAATCACTTTAAAAGTGATTGTGTTTGTTTTTACGTATGTAAAAGGGCAAAATGAGAGTGATTACTGTTCTGTAGTAAACTGGAAATGGCAGATGGTAAAGACTGGCTGAGCAACATCTACCAGTGAGTGACAGGTCTCTGTATTTTTTCCTACTGCTTCTTTTAATCCATTTTAAGGATTTCAAGTAGGGGAGCTTTCACAGTTTCACTTGGTGAAATGATTCCACTGTCTAGGAGATCTCACCATAGGGAACAGTTTCCTGACATTAAAAATATCAGTTACAGGAGTTGTTAGTTACCTCTGTGGCTCTCAAAGGAAGACATTCATATATCTCCCCTCCACCCCCCCCCCCCGCCATTTCTGCATATATGTGTGTATACATATATGTATGTATATGGGTGAGGGGCTAGAAAAACAAGAGCAGCCTTTAGTCTGTGGACTAATGCTATACTCTCCAAACCTGAAAAATGGGCCAACAGTGAGACAGGAAAACTGAAATCGGTTTTCAGATGTGAATGTATTTATGCTTGGATGTGCTATGTGTGTAAACTTGCGTATGTTAGGGGTGATGGCAAGTATGGGTCCCAAAGTGTGGGAAGCCTCATTTCTGCTTGCGCAAATGAGCGTTTTGTTGCTGCAACTTAATCTGTTTATGAGCATTGAATCTTTTATTTAAGCCTCTTTTGCACCCAACTTGCAGTTACAGCAAGTGAATGCTTCACACTGTCCACTTAAACTCCAGTAAAGTTTCAAAAGTTCTGTTCTTTTCCATCTGCTTGAGGTGATTAGAACTAACAGGGAGATCCAGCAGAGACCCTTGCCAGATACTCATGAGCTCTGTTCTGGCTTTTGATCCTCTGTCTCCTCTCTTTCCAGGATGGCTGCTTTCCAATAGCATTACCTTCTCTCTAAGACAGCAGGAGATTGTCTGCAGTTCTAGCCGATACCCCTCTGTCAAAGCCAATGTGCAGTCTAGTGCTCAAGTTCCAGTTGCTTCGGAGAAAACTGTTGCTGCTCTTGTCTCAGTTGCTGTCTGCTCTCTCTACCACTGTCAGTAAAGCTATTGCACAGTTGCGTGCATGATGTTTTGTTTCTTCTGCAACTGATAGCTAATGTGCTTCCTCAGTCGCATTACAAGAGACCTCATTTCACAAGCATAAAGCCTGCTTATTTAATTCTATGAAGGTTATGTGAAATAGTCTTTGAACCCAGTGTCCAAGGCACAGTTACGCCATCTTCTGTTCCAGTTGTTCCGACTTGGTAGAGCAACTAGGCCACTGAATTGGCATATGCGCAAATTTTCAGTCCTGGATAACTCTGGTTTGGCAGCCAACTGAACAGAGCCAGTCAATTAGCTTGCCTGCTAGGCGATAGTGCCTGGGGGGGGGCCAAAACAGATGTCTGTTGCGCAGCGTCACAGTCAAGCTAGTGTGGCACGGAAGGGACATCATGTAGGACCTTTGCATCAGAGAGGGTTTGATTGATCTCTGCATAGAGTTCTGCATTTGCTTTCTGACTTACCTTTTTTCCCTCCATAGACACTTTTAACATATTTTTGCTCTTTTCTAACTGAATACTAATACAAAAAAAAAAATGCTTGTTTCACTGGATACTTAATATCTATCCTAATTCTTAAACCAAGTCATAAAGAGCAAGTGACTCGGTAAGACTTCTTCATCCCTGACCTGGAAGGATTGTATCTAGGAACAAGTGAAAAGGAGTGGTTCAAGCCTCCATTTGTTTGAGAACTAATGCATATGTAATTAGGAGCCAGGCTGAAGGACAATGAAACTCATGCAGTACAGAGAGCACAGCATAGTCAGCAGCTACTCAGTATAAGCCATTATGTATATATGCTGGAACTGGATGGGTAATCTGGAGTAAGAATATACTGTTGTGTATGATTAACTCACAGGGTAGAGCATGTGTATTTTCTGTGTATGCATATCTATGCATACATGCACGTGTTTGTTTATTTATTTTTATATATATATATATGTTGTGGTTTAACCCCAGCCAGCAACTAAGCACCACGCAGCCGCTCACTCACTCGCTCGTAGCAGCTACTAGGAAGACAATTAACTCTATCCCAGCTGAAACCAGGACAATATATTTACTATATAGAATATTTTTTTTTCCTCCAGATTATACTATTATTGAAATTTTACAGGTAAGGAAAGTAGTTGGAATAGGAAATGGAATCGAATCCAGGCATCTGCAACTGTGAGTGCGTAACTGTGCAGCCAGTTTTACTTTCTGGATTAACAGTCTTTGCCTCCTGTGTGTTTTGAGTACAGTGTGTATCATTCTTGAACCCTTTTGTTCTACCAGTTAACCCCAACAAAAGCCAGTGGAATTACAGAAGATTACTTGTTTGATTCTCATTGCTTTCACCTTATGATCACTGACAACAATCAGCAGATAGTGTAAGTTACACTGCTGGCAAAATACAAGCACTGAGCTACAATACACAGAAAAGTAAATGTACTTCTGTAAAGCAAAATAAAAACTTCACTGTTTGGTAGAAGCAAGCAGAGAGAAATATAACCTTTTAGTGTGTTGAATCTGTTACATGTCACTGGGTGTACTGTAAACTATCCCACACTGAATTCTTCAGCTAGACAATAAGTCTAAGAATTTGAGATGTCGTCCTCTTATTGAGAGATGGAAAAAAAGGCTGTGCTGCATAAATATGACCTGTAACAAAACAGAATGAAAAGTAGTTAAAGACCTTTCCTTGTCTGCATTCAGAATAGTAGGGGGAAGAAGTTGCTTTTTGAGGAACAAAGCATTTAGAGGTAAGTTTTGAAAATGCTTCTGCATATCACATCAGCCTCAACAGTTTTATAGAGAAGCGTAACATTCTACGAAATATTTGATGTGTTTGTGTTGGCTAGTTTTAAAGAGCTGTATATATGATGATTTGATGTTGCTGTTAGAAAGTCATGAGATTAGGAAAACCAATATTTTTTGGCTACTTTGTTCATACTTCATGTCTGCCAAAAGGAAAGGATGAAATAGTTGTTGGAGCCAAAGAGGCTTGCCTGAGCTGTGGTGATGTATCCTTGAACGCTGCTGGCTCCTTCTGTGGCAAGTTAGTCTATTTCAGTGACCAAGTTCCTCGCTGCTAAATTGTCAATGAACTTTTCTCCAGCGCACCAGAAAATAAACATGTTAAGACATTTTAAGGTTGCGAGTTGATCGTATCTGAGAGAAGAATCAAGAGCCTGGCCTTTACTACAGGTAGAATCTTCGAAAGGGTCTTGAAGGAGCTCAGGACCCAGCTGCTGTCACCTTCACCTAACTAACTCAGTTCAGCTTCTTCATAGATCCCAGCTAGTATGTGCTGAAGTTTTACTAGTTAATGTATGGGCTATTACAATTGATGAAGTAGATGAACACTCTAATGAAGCTTTGGTACTTCAGCACTCAAGTATCGTGGAGGCTTAAGTTAAACTTAGAAGTTCAGCAGCAGTCAGTGTTTGCATAAAGAATAATTAAGATTTTGATAGCTTCTGATGCTTGCATTTTGATAACTGACCCACAATATCACTTGCAGAATTTGTGATAGGAGCTACAGGTAACAAATTGTGCTCTGCTTCCTGAGGACTGATTTTTTTTTTTTTTTCTTTTAATTTTAAAAGTCCAAGGTAGGAATTTTGTTGCTTTGAGCCTGACAAAGTATTTCACTGAAATGTAGGGCAGGTTTTCAGAGGAGTAGCAGGGAAGGGGAAAGTTAATTTCTTTCAGAAACCAAATTAAAGACAACTTACACAAAGGTAAGATTGGATTGTATGTGATTCTTCAGGGTTCTTCTCAGTGGATACTCTTCATCAGTATTAACTTTCTCATTCTGCAGTCCTCACTTTGCATGCTTGCTTCTCAAATTAACCCATACATTATTGTTAATTCAAGGCTACTATTTCAAGCAGACGTAGTCCCAGTATAGAGATGCCTGAATATTTTCAGCTTCTAGAGACTTTTTGTCACCTGTCTATCTGCCTTTCCTCATCTCTCCCAGTTTCCCATTCTGAGAACCTGTGTCCTATTAAAACTACCTTAAACTCAGAATACCCTTCTTGTCTCTGTATCTTTTCTCTTCTTACTACCGCAGTTAGTACGAAGCTGAAGCACCCACGCATCCTCCAAAATCAGAGCTCTTTCTTCTCCCACCTTTCTTCCTTCAGTGAGTCTCAAAGGCTCCCCGAGACCTTTACCCAGCCTGTTTGCTGGGTTTTATGAAACAAGAGGTGGGTCAGTATGAAGTGTATTTAAAGACAGCCCTGTATTTTAGAGACGAACCGAAGTAACATCTCCAATCCCTGAATCCTCTGCTCTGCGTCTCCACAGAGATGAGGCTGAAGCGTAAACAGACTGCTGTGCTTGTTTCACGGGCTGATGGGGAAACCCAAACTGCCTCCATGTAGCTGCTCCAGAAGTCTTCCCTCTCTCTTGGCTAGTCTTAAAGAAATGCAGCTTTCGGACCTTAGAATTTCTTCAGCCCCACCAGTGGCAGCAGCCTGTATCCTATCTGGCTGGCTGTCAGGCATATTGTAATGTTGTTGATTATTAATTAGCTCCAGGTTTCGTAGGGCACTTAATATGCGTGGTCTTGGAAGTCCCAAGGTAGGTGGACGCTTCCTGAGGGGAAGGAAAAGGATGTTGTCTCTGTAGTTTTCCTCTTAACGCAGCCCAGCTCGGTGTGTGTGCCATGAGTTATACTCCTAACAGGGCAGACCCTGCTTAGCGTCCCATGATGAATATTGCTGTGAGCATCCTTGAAATATAAAATTACTGAATAATTTAAGTTGGAAGGGACCTCCAGGGGTCATCTAGTCTAACCCCCTCCTTAAAGCATGTATGAACTGTGAAATTATTTCCAGTGAAGAGGTGCAGTGTCTGACTGGTTCCTTTAATGTAATGGTGCTTCTTTTTTTCAGGTATATTTTTCCAGTCTGTATCTCAAAAGAAGCCAACTGCAGGATTTTGCTTCCTAAACTTTTAGATATATAGGTGTTAATAAACTGAAAAATTGATGCCAAAAAATGAGGTATTTTTACTTCGCTTGATTTGTGTATTGTATATGAAGTGAACATTCAGGAAGGAGACCTTTTTTTTAATTACTTTTTACTGATATCATTTCAGAGGGGATTAAAGAGAATAAACTAGTTTCAGTTCTGGTTCTTGCCATATCGATGGGGTTTATAGACTCCAGAAATCAGTAAAAAAAAAAAAAAGGCCTTTTTTTTTCTGGAAAGGAAGCCTATGACAGAGGTATTTATACTCGACTTTTCCCATATAATCTTTGAAGACAAGGGGGTGTCAATTACCCATGTTGCCTCTGCTTCCATCCAAAATGAAGCGGTTATTTGAACAACTAAATTGCATATTTCTGAGTGACTTAGAGCAGCTTTAAATATACTCTAATTGTAATTCCTTAGCTGTTAGTATCATCTAGTCCAAAGGAATGTATTTTGAGAGTGACATTCCAGACTGATTTTTGCAGTTAACAGCCTAATTCTCCCTCCACTCCCTCGCACCCCACCCCAAATGAACAGGTATGATTTGGATTTAATCAACCAGGAAACCATAAATCCAAGCTGACATTTTCACAGAGTCAGTTTTCAGAACAGAGCTGTGCTTAAATTACATACTTCAGTCTGCCTTAAACTCCTCTGCTTTCAAAGGAACTTTGATACATAAGGATTTTTTGTTGTTATTGTTAGAAAAATGTAAAATCTACTGATAATTCAGGAATGTACAAGGGAATAAAGTCTTTTTTATGTTTACTTTCTCACCTTCGCAACTGAAAAAATTGTCTAATTTCTGGAAGAAGTATATTTGTAGTGAAAGCTGTATCTATCTTAAGGGCCAACCAGACTTCAGGATTTGGGGTGAGGTACTCTCAACAAGAGCTTAAGCAGATGATTTTGCGAACAAGGAGTTTAGTTACTCAGGGTATGGTTAAAATACACAAGCTTGTTTTAATGTAAGCGTTAAAATATCCCAAATAGCATTTAATGTATTTGGAAATGTCAGTTACAGCACAATTTCATGGAAAGCAATTGCTTTTTACATTCAGTAAACATTTTCCTTTTTCTTTTGGCAAAGGAATTGTTTTCAGTATTCTTGTTATTCCAGGCCACGATGGAATAGTATAACAAATTGTTCTTTTGTGTTGTTGTTTTTAAAGCCACGACTCCCTCTTACCTGACTTGAAAGGTATGCCAAGGACAGAAAGGAGCAGTGTTTGCGGAGTATCCTAAGCTGAAGCCGGTTGACTCGCGTAACCGCAGTTGGTGTGGCTCACCCAGTTGACAATACGCAAAGAAATATTCCTTATGGATCTCCCACCTCCAGTTAATGTCTGTCTAGTGCCGCCTATGTAGGACCCTGTGACTGCTATTGGCGTGACTGGGCTTTCAGCAGGCTACAGCCTACCAGGCAAGAAAGTATCTCGGCTCGTTGCTGCGAGCATTAGAGTCCAGGTCAGAATTTCTTTTCGGAGAGAAAAATAACCTTCTTTCCTTAGCATGCTTCTGCCGCAGATGGGGGAATTAGTCCTTCAGGAGCAGAGAAATAGGTCCGGTGGGCCTAACGTCTCTGGCTGCTGCAAGACTCACAACACTTAACTAATATTTAACACATGACGTATGGTCTTACCTGAAACTAAAGTTTCAGTATGTTGTCACTGAAGCAGAGGAGTATTTGTAGAAAAGGGGGAAGTGGGAAGTGTGAGTGACCAGCACTAGCTGTTGTGCTGCTTTCTGAAGAAATAGTACTATTCAGTTAATATGTTTGGTGTGGGTTTTTAATTTAATTATTCTGAAGCTGTAGAATAGACTGATTCCTTTTGGTAAGGGCATTTGTTAATTGTTGGTAAGTTTGCTGTAGTAGCGTAACTCAGTTGTTCCTGTGCTTTTCTTGGGCCTGATCCAAAAATCTCTGAAGGTTTCCATTTATTTTGAATGGGTATTGGATCAGGCACCGTAGTGAGTTGTTAGCTTTGTGTAAAATGTTTATTTTGATTTGATTTTAATAATTCCTTGCAGAATATTTGGTTATGTGTTGGCAATGTGTAGCTTGGTGAGTACAAATGAAGTTGACGTTTATCTGTATGACTTAATCACTTGCAATGTGATCCATTAACAAAACAAAACTTCAGTCATTGATGTTGTATTCATGTGTTGGTTCCACATCTGTTTGTCTGACATCTGATTTCTTAGAATCATAGCTACTATCTTGTACAATTCTGAAAAAAGAACCTGTGAAACTAGATTTGGTATAATGATGTAATTTTTTTTTTTTTCTTGTGTATATATATAATAAAACAGGTACAACAAGTGGATAAGCAATGTGCACTGCTCTGAGCCCGAAGGCACGTGGGCCTGGCCTCTCTGATATGCATCAATACAGTCAGTGGCTTGCAAGTAGACATGAGGCCAACTTGTTGCCGATGAAAGAGGATTTGGCCCTGTGGCTCACAAACCTACTGGGTAAGATACTATAAGATGGAATGCAGATACTGGGCAGTAAAAGAACTCTATATGCTGTTAGCTGGGAATTCGGTCCTTCAGACTTCTTTGCGTTTCAAAAATAACGGTAGTTATGATTAGGTAGCTCCCGCCACACACAGTGCAACTGTTAGCAAGGTCAGAAAAGCTAATAAGTAATTTGCCTCCACAGTGTTTCTGTGAGTAGCATAATTGAACTTTATTATTCATTTCATGTTTATTTTTCCTCCCATTTTCTTTTAAATGTTCTTTTGCTTGTGTTTTCTTACTACTATTTAATTATTAATACTATTAAGCCGAATGGTGCTAATTACTGCCATCACCTATGTATTCCATTTTTATTGGTAGGCCCCCTAAAGAGTATGGGTGTACTGTCTTGAATGGAAGGAGCCGTTAAATAGTTCTTTGCTGGCCAAGCAGTCCAGAGATTGAGAACTGCCACCCAAGGCAATGCACGCTAAGAGTTGTGGAAGCTTGTGCATAGAGGGGTCTGAGCTAGTGGCTGCAGCTGGGACCTGGGGATTTACTGGTTGCAGCCGTATGGCTTGGTGTGTGAAGCCAAAACATGTTGTTGATGAAAGAGGATGCGTACCAAAAGCCAAGAGAAAGATCAGGTACACATGAAGAGGAGCCAATGAGAGTATGTCCCTGGCAGGAAGGAGAGAGTGAGTTCTTTGGGTTATACGACTCATTCAAGAAGGTGGAATTTAGAAACTATGAGCCAGGAAATAGTATGTTGTTTGTTGAGAACATTCAGGGGAAAGTGGCTTTTGTGTGATCTCTGTAAGTCCAAAGGATTCCATCAAAGACATACATGACTTACGCAGTATCTCATCCTAAGGGAAACATGCCAGCCGTTACTCTCATTAAACAAAAAGGAGAAAATATTTCAGAGGAGGCGATGTTTACATTAAACTTTTGTTGATGTTTTTTTGGAGGAAAATTTCTATGAGCGTTTCTAAATTTGATGTGTGTGGTTTTGGGGGCTTTTTTTCTGGAAGCCTGTTCTGGTGAGACATAGGCAGTGTCTTATCTTGGCAAATGCTGTAGCTGAACCAACTCAGTGATATCACATAACAATAGAGTATATCTAGTGCATTTCATCTGCATATTCTAGCTTGCTGTATTTCCTCTTTTTTTTTTTTAAGAGGAAGGGAAGTATCACTATGTTGAGAGATGTAGGAAATAAGTACAGCGTCAGTAGAATGCAAGAACTAAGTATTTTGCAGGTAGGCGGTACCCATTTTAGAGTTGGAACAGTTGCGAATCCACAACTGCAAAAGTGGCGCTTGTTTTAAATTACATCTTTGTGTGGTAATTCCATTTAAGTTAATGAGTTTTGAATATAAAATTGTCTAGGCGATGCCAGAACAAAATCCAGAAATCCTGACTTCTCGTTCCAGTTACCACAAGATAGCAATCCAAAAGACTGTTTTCTGAATTAGAAGCAGCACATTCCATTAAGGATTTAATATATTGTTTAAATGTTTTAAACAATGAAGTTTTAGGGAGCCACTCTAAAACAAATAGAAGCTTGTTTGCAGTTCATAACAGAGTTCTCACAGTGACAAGTTTAGGAATGAGGTCACTTTTTTTAGCAAGAAAGTAGCAACCAGCAGGAGGTTCTGAAATGCCAACTATAATTAAAAATCTGATTTTTCATATGGACACCAAATTCTGCACTGCAGAACTAAATGGGCGCAACCTTCTTTTAATTAAGCAGGATACACAGTTCACTTGCTTAATGTGTTCCCCCACACCTTCTCACACCAACCTATTCTTTTCTCAGAGTTTGTCCTCAAGAACTGAAATTATAGTGACTTGTTAAACTGCTTTGGATTCCTGTGCAGACATTGTTATTCAAATTAATAATTCAATTATGTTAAAATTCGCATTCAAAATAAATTAAGTGTAACTGAATTAAAGTAATTAATATTCATATAAATATATTAACTCAGAATTCATATTTGGTTTAATTACTGTGTAATTTAGGTTAAATTTAATGAGAGGAAGGATGCATGAGCATGTTGCTGAGAGATGAAATAGGTATGAATTTATAGCATGCTGTTACCTTGTAAAAACCTGTTTGTACTCTTGCATTTCAGCATCCAAAAGGATATGCAAGACTCTTTTGTTTGTTTTGTTGTGTGGGGTTTTTTTCCCTCCATGGGAGAAATAATGTACTTTCCATTAATGGTTAGTAGATTTTCATGTACATGGATGTGTGGAAAACGCAGAGCAGATAATATTCTGTGTATTCACACCCTAGTTTTCTTTGTGCTATAACTTGTGTGGCATCATTGTAAGTGTTCTTATGCCAGTTTTAATGTAATAGGCTTTCCCAATTTATAAAGAAAATTAACATGCATTTCAGTTTTTGCCATGTTGGTTCATGTTTTGTTTTATCTATATTTTATTCATTTGTGCTATGATTCAACAAGGACATGTAATCTTTTCAACTAAATGTAGATTTAAAAAAAATAATAGGAAGTATTTTAGGCAAGACTAGTTTGATCAACCATTTGATCAACTGATGGTGTTTTTGGAAATTTTTGTGGAGAGGCAAATATGTCCTACATACTTGTGTTGCTGGAAGTTAAAATGGTGACAGTTTTGCAGCAGCAAAGCCTGGTGTGGGTTTGAAATTACAAAGTGGAAAACCTTGGAAGGATATTGCACTTAGTAATATGAATGGAGGGGTTTGATATTAGATGGAAATTAGGCATAGGTAGAATTTGACCTTACCCGAGTGATAAATGGGAAGACTGACGTACGTGGTGCAGCTGGACAATAATGCTGTAAGAATTTTGAACCCCGAGACTTCAGATATTTTATTCTAATTTAGCATGGACATTGTGGTGGGGGCTTTTTTAGTAATCACTAGTACTTTTGTACGCATTTTGCTAATTGTTTTTGGAACCATGTCAGAGAAACTCAGAGCTTCTGAGGGGACAGTTTGTCATTACAGCTCCATTGCCGAATAGATTTTAGCTGCCTGTATTCTGGGGGCTGGAAAAAGGACATTGCAGATAAAATCAATATGTCAGATGGGATTAACTCATACAATATTGTACATTATAGCATTCTCAAAGTGGGACATGTCAGCATTGTGGGCATTGGTGTTTGCATGCTGGAGAGGAAGATTGGAGCTATGGATGTCGTGTCTCTTACCCTCGCTTCCCTCTGCTGAGCTGTGGTGGCTCAGTCGAGAGATCCGTGCAGTAGCAAAGTTAAGGAGATGTGTTGACCCAACCGTCTTGCAAATCACGATCATCTCTCAGCCTCGTTTTTATGTATAGAGCCAATGAAGTACTCGACAATGCTTTCACTGCTGACAGACTCCCAATTTGATAGATTATGTATATGCTTATTTTAATGGAATGCTCTTGTGGATACTGAAAACTTCTGTTCCACCTCGAGCAAGCTCATAGGTAAGGAGTTGGAGAATGTAAGATGGCGAGGAATTGGACATGTAAATGTTGAATGTTGTATGAGGCACGTAAAAGTTGCTTGGGTGCAAAAGTGCAGTAGGCTTGGAGAAAAGGAACAGAGAGCTGAGGATGTTAGGGGAGGCACTTAGTTGAAGACCAGGCTTGGAATTTAAAGGTGTGTTGAAGGAGGCATAAAGTTTGGGGGATGAAAGATAGGAAGTCTTCTGCAAGAAAATGGTCTTTCTTTGATTCTGAATTAAAGCAAAACCTGTTTCAGCTCAGTGTCTGGCTCACCTTGCTGTTTAAGAAGATTCTGTAGCGGTACCTTTATTTTTAACAGCAGCGTGTTCAGCTCAAGCCAGTAGGAAACGCAGGTTTTAAATACCTGAATAAGAAGACATTCATGATATTGATACTTCTAGTGATTGTGCTGGCACTGATGCAGTTTCTGACTTGGTTGAGTGGCTTTAGAATTGTCCTTAGTATCAACATGCCTTTGGGATTGTCTATATGTCCCATTGCAAGTAAGTGATAATGTCTCAATGCTATCAAACCTGTTTTTCTTGCTGTCAGCTGTTGTCGGAAACAGAGTAGCCTTGTCAGAAAAGAACCAGTTTTGCGTGCGCATAAAATAATTGGCCTTTGTTTTCTTTATTTTTATTGTGTGTTGTTATCTGGGGTTTAACTGTCACACAATTTTTGAGAGGGTCAGGAGGAGTTGTTCCACTGGTGCCTCAGTATTGTAGAAGCTCATCGTCCTACTGACGTGTTTCAGAGATTCACCCGAGTGAAATGTTTCTATTTGTAAACGAGTAGTTTTGTGTTACCACAGAAGCGTACAATTAAAATAGCCGATCAGTAGTTGTGAGGCCGGAGTCGATGTCTTGCATTGTAGTTATTGAACTAAGTGTGGAAGACCTCGGTGCAATAATAGAGGAACCAACTAGATTTTGGTACTTTGTTCTAGTCTTCCAGTCCCTCTGCCTCCTTCTGAAGGCTCTGGTTGTCTGAGACAAGCTGTAGGAAATGCTTTATCTTCAGCCTCTTGGGCACACACCCTGGGCTGGGACTCTTTTTGATTATTCTATCATAGACCTCCCAGTCGGGTTGCATTAGGACCCCCAGGACTGGGTAGCCTTATAGATAGCAGCCCCCAGTTTCCAAGTGCTTGGTGTTCAGGTGTAAGAGTTTGTCTTTTTAAGGGGCATCTGGTGCTTGCAGTAAAAGAGAGGGTAAGCAATGCTTGTGAGGTTTGAGAAAGCCTTCATATTCCTGGGTTTGGGTTTTTTTTCATACTTTTAGTGTTGTTTTTTTTTTATTATGCTTAATGTTATTTCCATTCTATAAAAACATTGCAACTGCTTTCTTGTAATTATAGGGGGAGTTATACATTTTTAATGGAGTTTAATGTTTTTTCCATACAAATATACAGAGCCATTTTTTTCCTCAGGCTATGAACATTACTCTCATTTGAATCAATACATTTCAACTGTTAAATATGTCAGAGTGTCTGTTTTAGCAAAGAAATGCCACCTTTTGGAGCCATAAAATACAGTGAATTGAAAGCTGACACCTAATATATTTTTCATTGGATACAGATGTTCAATGCAAAACTCATTCTTTCAGCTTTCATAAAAGGGAACAGAACTAAAATACTTCAGTTTAGTGTACAATATGCAGTGAGCAAACTGCTAATGCAATTCAGCATTTAAAATAACATAAACATATTGTTAAATAACAGAAGATAGAAGAATTTTTCCATGCCTGTTTGAAGAGAAAATACCTCTAAATAGGTTTTAGGTTTTTTAATGCTTGACCAGTGAAATAATAAATCTAGAAATCACAGGACAGGATAGGTACGTAGAATATGATTTTTCTTCTACCTGTGTGAAAAATTATGCTTTCCAGAATAAAATAAAAATCTTGAGTAGCTTACACATATTTGAAATAATTTCTTTAGAAGAAAATGAGTCTACTGTAAAATGCAATACTCTATTAAAAATAAAGCAGTTCCTGTAACATTGTCATTCTTAAAATTTAGCTCTCTAATGGCTTTACACCTCTTGCAAAAATGCTGATGGGGGCAAACGGGAAAATGTGTAGGCTAGAGTGGTGATGAAGGCTTTTGAGGTGCTGAGTTGTTCAATTTTTGTATCTGTGGGCTATTATAGTTTCAGTCCTGGCTTCAGCTGAGCTGGAGGCACTGCTAAAATACTGTCAGTTATGCACAAGCTACCACTGAATGTCTGCAGTGCTGCTACTGCTCTTTTGCCTGGAGAAGTCATTTAGGTATACAGGAGCTATAAAGCGGGCTATATGGCAGAGAGAATTAAGGGGGAATAAAAAGGGAGAAAAACTTCACATTAAACAGGTATTTCTGAAGTAGAAATGTGTTAGAAAAACCAAGTTTAACTTCAACCAAAAATACAACTCTGCTGTTGTATCTGAAGGTGATTTGCTGCAAAGATCTTTATCTTAGTCTTTGTTTTTTCTAACTGATCAAACTGAAAAGACTCGCAATTTTTTGCCCAAAGGATGCCCAAGTATCTAACAGTTTTCAGGCAAGGGCCTAGAGAAATCAACTTTCCTTTAGCATTTTTGTAATCATATTGCTTTATAGTACTGCTGTCTTCAGTGTTGTAAGTGACGGTGACTGTCAGATTACAATGTACCAGCAATATATTACAGAAGTACGGTATTAATTTTTTAATTATCTACTTCATTTTTGTTACTTTTGAGTGTTAGTTTCCCCCTCTCCTCTCAGTGAAAAGGTATAGAAAAGCTTTACTTGTTTTTTCTAAATCTAGTGTTCCTAGGGTTTTTTGACAAAAAAGTGTTTTGAACCTATTCTAAACAGATTAATGTTTTCAGTTTCCAGACATCTCATGGAGAATAAGTTTCCCCAAACTAACTAGAAAAACAAAACAAAAGAAGCGGTTTAGTCAGGCAGCTGCTTGTTGGTCAAAAATCTGTGGCAAAAGCCCCGACCAGCAGTGGGCAGACCTGTACCTGTTGTTCTGCTTGCAAACAAGCTGGTTTTCAGTAGCAGGAGTGGATCTGGATGGACTGAGGTATCACTCTCACTTCAGTTCTTAATTTTTTTTTTTTTTATTATTTTTTTTTTTTAGGGTAGCGTATTGTTACTGATGACTGCTGGGTAACAGCCGATAGAGAATGAGTTGATAGTGTTATTCCTGTTCCCAAATTCCCATATGTAAATATCACCAAAAAAAAAAAAAAGTGTCTTAATAGGAAGAGCAAGAATTAGCCCTTGATGCTCTCCTGGTATTAGTAGAAATGAAGAGAGCTGAAAAATACAGCTGCTGGTCAAAAAGTGTCCAAAGAGAAGGCAAATTTTCCAGTAGAAATGTGAAATGGAAAACCTTCAATAAGAAATAGGAATATTTTTACCTGGAAATGATGTTAAGATCCTGGAAGTTTAGTCTAGGGTGTAAATGATTCCCTTCTCATCTGGCCTGGCCAGCCTGGCCAGAATGGACATCTCATCATGGGACCTGTGATCTCCTCCACCAGGAGGGTGCAATTCCGGTGTAATGGAAGGTCCTCTGGTCTGCTGTAGACAGGGAGGACAGTCTGTGGCAGCTGAAGCACAGTGTCATCTAACATGATAAAAATTGGCATGTTTTGAAATCAGAGTATTTTGGCTTTGTTCTTTGGGTGAAAATCGTAATCTGTGGCAGGTAGATACATAATATGAAATTTAACTCTCTCCCTTTTTTTTTTTTTTTTTTATGTACCTAACTTAACTTCAAAAAAGCTCTTTCAAAGGAACATTGCAGCCACTGTACTATCTTGTCAGCTTCTTACAGGCTCAAGTCTTTAAAGTCTTTTTAAAAAAAATACAGTCAGTCCTTTCTTGACATGGTTTTCTACTTCTGTTACAAAATAAGCTGCAGTAGCGTTAGCAACTCTTACGCTATAGCTACTCATGCATGCTGGTGTAAACCATTTGCCTGCTGTACTCCTTTTAAAACACTATGTAAAAAGCACTGGAATTTCGTAAGTAAGATGAGATACATGAAGTCTGATATGCTAGAATTATTTTTTCAAATAGCACGTGACTAAACAAAGCAAGCACATCATCTTTGAATAATTTGCTGTATGTCTACCAGTAAAGTAGTAGTGAGGTTATTCACTAGATATTCAAAGTAACGCAAGTTTTTGAGTTAAAGAATATTTCAAATTGTTGTCAAGATTTCTACTGATGTCTCTTTTTACACAAATGCAGTCTATACTATTGCACGCTTTCTTCCATGTTAACTTTCTCTTTGCTGTTCAGGTAGAGAAATAACAGCAGAAACCTTTATGGAGAAATTGGATAATGGTGCCTTGCTTTGTCGGTTAGCTGAGACCCTGCAGGAGAAATTTAAAGAAAACAGCTTTGATGCAAACAAGCCTGGCAAAGTAAGTGTCAGTCAATGTTCTAGCATGTATTATCAGTATCTGAGGTATCTGACTGTTTTGGTACGGAACTTTTTTCTGCCCTTAAGAGACTTCATTTGTGGAGGCTCTGTAAATGGGCAGGGAGGTAATTGCTGTGTGTAGAAAAATTACAATATAAAATGGGGTGAATGGATACTACTTGGGTGATTAAGGTACCTATGAGAGGCAGTTAATCAAAAAATGACTTCTAATACGTGGAGGATAAGACATAGAACAAGATCTCGCAGTGTGATGTGGTAGCTAATAGAGAAAATCTGATACTTGTATTTATTTGCAAGGGGAATATTAAGTAGCTGTGGGAGGTGCCTTTTCCTCCATAAACAGCTCTATGGAGGCCAATAATAAAATTCTATAGCTAGTGTTGGTGCCTTGAGTTTAAAGGTCTGTTTGGTGTGCTGGAAGGGGTTCAGTAAAGAGTTGCAGGAATGATGTGGAAAATATGAACCCTCAGAACATACTGAAGAGCTTTGCAAAGATCAGGTTAAGATCTTGCTTGACTGCAAACTCCCTTTAACTTAAGTTATTTTCATAGGATGGTGTTATTGGGAGAAATGCAAGAGTGCAGCAAGGTTTTTTCTGGGAGAAGTTAAATTAAGTGGTTGACACATTAATGCATTTACTGTGAAACTGTTTTTATTTTTCATATTGAATTCAGATACCTCTTCCTTGAAAGCTGAAATGGGCAAATATGCAGCAGGTAAAAAAGAGCCCAAGAGCAGAAATCGCATAATGCATCTTCTATTCTTGATGTTTTCATAACTAGTCTATAGCAGAAATTATGGCAGAGCGTAAATTTTATCGGCTGTTCTGAGAACTGATAGCCTTGTGTCAGCTGCAGCTGCATAAGTTGTTTTTTTTGTTTGTTTGGTTTTTTTTGGTTTTTTTTTGTTTTTTTTTTTTTGTTCCAAGCTCATAACTGTTGTTGCAGAAGAAATTGTCTGGACTAAGGCAGGCTTTATTTATTTAATTAATTATCTTTGACTTTCTGTGGGTCGAGGTGGGGCAGGGGGCTATGCAGGGAGGTGGTATTTGCTTGCTTTGGGTTTTTTGTTGTTGTTGTTGTTGTTGTTTTTTTCCTAAAGAAAAAGGAAGAGATAGCTGGGAAGGAAGATAAATGAAGTACAGAAAGGAGGAATCCTACCTCCACAAAGGAGGAAAAGACAGCTAGAAGTCATATTTTCTATTTCAAATTATAATCAGGGTTTGGTTAGTAGAAGTACTGGGTGCCTTCTGAGTTCCTCCTTATGATACACTCCAGCTTGTCTTCACCTAAGGGGTGGCCTGTTAGTGTCACGGTAGCTCCCAAGCTGAGAAAACACTTACGGCAGTCTTTTCGATTGAGCCTAGGAACTAGCTAGGCAGAAAGAAGGGTTACTTGTTGTTTTGTTTTTTTCCCCTTAACAAACAAACCAACAAAAGGTGCCATTATTGACCAAAAGCTACTAAAAGGTTCAGTGAATACCCTAAAGGTAAACTTGGCTACATAGTTCTAAAACATTCCCTTTTCATATCTCGCCCAGCAGACATACTAGAAAACAAATCACAAAGTGTAAAGCATTTTTTTTACAAACTGAAATCTCAGAAAGCCAAGTCTGTTTAATATAAAATTGTCAGGAAAAATAATAGTAATAAATTCTACTACAAAGTTCTAGTGAATATTCAGAAATTCAAATAATATGTTTTGCTTAGATATCTAACTACTGCTTTGGGGGGTTTTGGTTGGTTTGTTGGTTCGTTTTGTTGGTTTGGGGTTTTTGTTTTGTTTTGTTTGGGGTTTCTTGTATCATCAGACTTTTGCCTGATGGTGGCTTATTTGGAGGAAGGTACCATTTGGAAGGATAACCCAGAAATGTACCAATGTTTGGTACTTCTGTGCTTTGCCACTGAAAAGAGGTAGACCTCCTTTCTTGTATTAACTTCCTCAGCTGAGAATGTGGCCCTCCTTCCTTCGGTTAGCTGATCCCCTTTTGTTGAACCTAAGTTACATTAGAAGCCAATTAGACATTTGTAATCCCGTATGTTGTAATTACTTAGATTTCTTGGTCTTTTATTTGTCAAACTGGTATAACAGGCAATGCAATTAAAGTGAAAAAATTCTGCTCTACTGCTATTTTCTTAATGTATATTATTTCATACTTGGTACAGTAAGAATTCAAAGAAATGGCAGAGTAATAGATTTGTGTCATTGTAGACTATTAGGGAGCTATTAATCCTTTCAGATTTTAATTCCCTGTGTAGCAGTCCTAGGCAATAGGACGAGTCTATACATTGGAAAATCTGACTTGTGGTTCCAAGGAAATTTGTAAGAAGATTATACTGTATGAAATTTAGCATAGTAAGAATTCCACAATCCTCCCCTGAATCATTATTATGCACTCTGTTAATAATACATGTGGAATTTTGAAGCCATTTGGCTGTTTCTCTGTGCTCAGGAAAACAGAAACATCATGGTCTTTCACCCAGGTGCCCTGGTGACTTCAGTGGCAGCTGGAAGAAGCTGCTGACTTCTGTAGAGTTCAGCCTCTATCAAAATAGATAACAGGCTTTTCCATCCACATATGTAGCTTCTAATTATTTTTTAGATAGAGGCAGGCTAACATAAAATGAGTGGCTGCCAGAAGGATCAGCTTGCAGGCAGCACCAGGTTGCAGCTGAGTGAGGGAAACAGGATAAGGCTATAGATAATGGGGATTGTGCGTGTGTGTAATCTTACTAAGTCCCTCCACAAGGTTGAAGATTTGGTCTGTTTTCATAAGTGAAGTTTTTCTTTGTGTGTGAACTGCTTCCTGGATGGGAAAACTCCATAAAATATTTTGGTTTTAGAGGAAGATGATAATCCTATTCTGCTTGATATGTACTAGTGATCCCGAATTCACTTGTGCAGCTCTTTGGGGCTGTCTGGCCAGTTTAGCAGCTATAGCAACACATGTAGGGAGACATTAAAAACTAATATTGCATGCACTGACTCATCAGTTGTTTGCCGTAATTCCTTACGTTCGTGTTGCAATACTGGACAGAATGGCAAAGGTTAAATCCTATTGCTTCTGGGTTAACTGCTTGTGCAACATGTTTCTAGTCGCTGTCAGTTTTGCAGTTTGTTTCTTAACAGAACTGTATCGTTCCCTTTCTTAGTAGGGAGGACTGAACTTTCTTCAGCTTTCAGGGACCCCCTAGGTCAACATCAGCCTTTTTGAGTGTGGAATAAATCAGGAAAGCATAAACCAAAGAAGTTGCGCATCCCCAAATACCATGTTTTCCAAATCTAGAAGGAAGACGGTGGTTTTGATATAAACACTTCCTTTTTGTGTCATGTGGAGACACTTGTGGATGCTGGGGACGTTTTCATAAGGTTTAGGAAACTATTGGTAATATGGCTTGGGAATACAGCTTTAAGAAGCTGAAAAGGAGATTAAAAGGTGTGTGGTGCAAAAGTGAAGTTTTCTTTCCTTAAGAGTCAGAGGAAGGCAATGAAGGAGTAACTTTTTATGAGTGAAGGAGGTGAGTGGAGTAGCTTTTTATGAGTGACTGAGTAGGTTAGTATTCTTCAGCGTTGAAAGAGGTAGCATGGGGGCATATGATGGAACCTGCAAAATCAGGAATGGCATGGTAGACATTAATTCTTTTCTATACAAATCTGTGGGATGTCAAAGCTAGTAGGAGGCAAACATAAAGGGGTTCTTGTTTATGAACCGGTTGGAAATTTCTTGCCAATGAGTGTTAAAGTTTACGTGGGTTCAAGAAAACACTGAATAAGGTAATGGAAGAGAAGGCTGAACGCACAGGAACCCCATCTAGACGAGGAAGTCCCCGTAGCTGAAAGCAGTTGGGCCCTGAGAAGGTACTGGGAGGTGTAACATGTTTGCTGTGGTCTTAGTCTTCCCTAGATACTTATGGCCAGTCTGCATCTGGGTTAGACGAACTTTTAGCTGACCCAGTAGGGTCACTCATGTGTTCTGTGCATTTTTTCTTCTTGGGGCTGAATACTTTGCTGGTCGTGCAGGTGGACATGGGCAAATCTATCCTTTCACAAGGGTCAAACTTCAAAGAAATTATTTTAAATGAAATTTGTACTTTTTGTTTCTCTATAAAGATGCCCCTTTAGGACTGAATCCCTGCAGCTAAAAATAGTACCTGAGTCACGCTCTGCTTTGGTATCTGTTATCCAGGGCAGTAATGGGTGAGAGCACTGGAGTTTGGCAGCCTCTGGTGCCATTTACGCAGTCTCTGCTCATTGCCCTCCTGAGCTTAATGCCATAATAAGCACTTTTGGATATCAATCCTTTTGGATATCACTTTTGGATATCCTCTGAATGTGACGTCCACAGGTCTAGCTCCCTAACGTTGTGGCGTTTGATTTGTTAATCATTCAGTAATACGTTATTAAAAGCATTTTGATTTTTAAAGATGAAGCATTTAACAATTGTTCATTTGTAAATCCCGGAAGACAATGTTCTTCATTGTTAAGCACCTAAATGATGCTTTAAAATCTGATGATTCTGCAAACATTGATGTTGTATCTTATCTTTTGCTTCAGACAGACAACACGTTGAATTTTAAATGAAAATGGAAATTTTAAACAGGGAGGGCAGTATCAGACTGGTGTGACTGTATGATATGTTTTTAAAGAAGTCATTTTTTCCCCTTTTTGGAGATTTTACAGTTATAAATAAGTCTAATAATTTACATTTTTGTAAATGACAAGGTGATGACTGATATCGATCTTAATAAATGTTCAAGATTTGTATGGTAGTAAGTTGTTGGAACTACCTGTGCTGCTGCTGCTAATGATCTACTGTCTAGAAACTACAGACTTATTATTATAGCAGGAGTTATTCCATAGAAGTGATTCATGTCACAGGATGCCATTTTGTAATTTTCTCCCAATGGCTTGGATTTCATCTCCGTGCTCTCCTGGCAGTATTTTACTTTTCCTGTCAGATAGTTAATTTGAGAATTTCACAGCTGTACAAACAAATTCAGAGCATCAAGGCGTGTGCAGTATGCACATAGCCTGCATTTGCTTAGGCTTAGTTTAGTAAGCCCATTAATTAAGAATTTAAAATAAACATAAATAAATTGTGTTAATAGTTATCACCATTTTAATAGGCAGGGCGTAGTAATCTGCCCACCATCCTTGAAGCTGCCTGTATATTTATGAACATTCCACTGGAAACAATGTTTTCATGGCAAATGAATGAGAACAGGTTGAAGCTTAATAATCCTTTTTCTCTGAGTTCTCAGAGGTTAATCAGATAAATCTGAACTCAAATCTCTCTTAGAAATACTTTTGAATAATGAATTGGAATCTGAAATTCAATGTCATTTTCAGGAAGCCAGGGTCTAGATTTGATTTGGCCTATAAAAGAAATAGAAGTACAAAATAAATCCAAATGCAAATATTTCTTAAGTCCTAGAATGTTCAATTCAAATATGCATTTAATTTTATTCTTCCAATGGGAGCTGATTTAATAAGACTAAACAGACTGTGCGCTGAAATAAAGCTGTTGTGTAGAAAACAGCGAGTAAATTTTGTCCTTGGATGTTCACGTGCACTTCCACTGAAACTGTCTATGAAACAGTAATTTCTGCACACACGCATTCGTGTATTTCCTAACAGTAAGAGATTCTGTCCACGTCTTACCCATAGTCCTAGTATCTGAAGTGTATTTTGCAGTTATTCCATATCCAAAGCTTTCACTTGCCCCTGGGAAATGTACTTAACGGATCTGATAGTTGGTGGGTGTAGATCACTGTGAGAGCATTGGCTTCTCGGAGTCATGTGGGTTTGTGTAAGGTAAGATTTTTTGGCCTAGTGAGAGCCCTTTGAGAGTCACATTATGTGTTTTGAGAGTTACAGTTAAGAGATCTAAACCGCTATTTGGATGGAAGTGTTTTGGCCTTGATTACATTCTAATATTGAAGTTGAATCTTGGAGGCGAAACAATTCAGTAGTTTCACAACTGAAAACTCAGTTTGTTTTGAATTTCAAGATGTTTATGTTTCTAAAGAGAATTACCTATATCTGTGGAAGTAGAGGCAGAATCCTGTAAACTAAAGGACTTGAAAAGCCAGGAAATTGATTTGAATTCTGTCAATATTGGAAGAAGGGGCTGGTGGCAAAAGAACAAGATTATAAACTGGAGGCCAAGTTAATTTCCCATCTCAGCTGTAAAGCTTATTGTTTGCTTTTGGGAGAATGCATCTCTCTACTTTCATTTTCCACATCTGTAACCTGTGAATACTGTTCACTGTACAATAGTGGCTTGATTTGTGAACATTGTCAAGTGCTTTGAGCACTTTGAGTATTGCTGCCCCATTTGGTGAGCCGTGATTAGTATTAGGTAGTTCCCATGATGAAAACAAGTTGATATTTGACTCTGCTTATTTACAGGAAACATAGAAACTCATGGTTCTCTAAATATAGATAGGAGACAGTCCTTTGCTTGTGAATCTACTGCTTCAAAGAGCTTTTTGTCTGCTCTGCTATGGGGCCACAAGCAAATGTAGGGAACCTAGTCCTCCTAAAGTAGAGCATCTGAACCAGTGGTTTCGGATTTGACACATCTCCTGAACCGGCGAGAGTTGGGGTTGAATAACAGCTCTGGGATTGCTTTCTTATAACAATTTATAAGAAAAAAAGATATTTTTACTCTTGCTCTATCTTGTCAGTCATTCCTTTGCATAAAGGGAATTATGTGAATGGAGAAATTATCAGAATCCTGGAGGTTCACGAGGAGTAACAAATGCCTCTGAGTCTCCAAGGCACACATTGTCGAAGAAAGCAAAACGGCAGCAGTTTGGAAATGAGGAAATTTGTTGTTAGAAAATCTTGCGTATCTTCACATTAATATATTATCACATGGGTTAAATGACAAATTAATGTGCTACTGTAACCCTCATTTGTAAGGAATCCAGGAAGATCCATTCAAGTCCTGGACAAGGTGAGACGCTTGTACAGATATTGTAAGGTTAAATTGTTATTTTTGTTTACAGAAGACTGTACACATCTGCCAAATTGTAGCAGGTGTAATAGGTCATGTTAGTATATTTTCACCTAAACTGGCCAAATATCAAACCAGGAAGAGAACTAGGAAAATATTTAATAATTTCCTAAGGCAGCTAGCTTGGCTGGTGGACAGGAGGCAGGCTGTGGTTGGCATAATTCAAAGACTCAGTAGTTGGTTTAAGGTCTAACTAAACCTGAATAGAATAGTAAAGGCCACAGTATTTTTGAAGACCTCTTAAAAATGAGGAGGCTAGTAAAAAAATCTTTGGGCTAGATATTATAGTTTATAAAATCAACACTGAAGCTCTTTGAGCCTCCCTTACTGGAGTTGTCAAAAAGCGAGTGTGCGTTAAAATTATTCGGGATATTAAAGTGCAAAAATAGGCCAAATCGGATAACTTTATTTTTCTTTTCAAGTAGGAAAGGACTCTAAGGTTCCCCAAAGAAATCTTCCCTCAAGTAGAAAACGTTTCCTAAGGAAATCTTTTTCTCGACAAATGATTGAGGTGCTGTGCAATGAAAACCAGTAAATTTATAATTTCCCTTCATTTGTTTTTTCTGCAACATAATGATACTTCTTGAACATACTGCATCAAATTATTCTCAATTAAGAATAAGATTAACAGATTCCTAAACAGAATCAGGTATGTGTGATTGCTATGAGAGCATCCATAGGTACAATAGAGAGAATTGCTTCAATGTTTTTAAGTTTGGCAAGGGTATAAATTTTCATGCCTGAAGGTGTAATTCAAGTTCAGATGGAAAAGGCTAAGAATAAATTTTCTCTTTGGACAGTCTTTTCTATTTTTTATCTGCTTTGAAGTATCTTCCTTTGAAGTACGTGGATCTTGCTCTTCTTAGACCCTGGATGGCCAAGCTGAAAGTCTGATCTAATCAACATGGTGCTTTTATTTTTACTGTAGGCTTCAGTTTCTCAAGGTTACCTCTATCCTGTAGATGGGACTGATTGCCAGCAAATACAGTATTCTGTAAGCTTGGTGCCTTGAGCCTGCCTGTCCAGTGTAAAGAACCCTCAGCTATAGCAGAGCCATGTTCAGGTGGTCCCTGTAAGTTATAAATCTGACTCTCTGCTTGCAAAATGCATGAATGTGGTTAGGCTATGAACAGATTCTTTGTGGTCTGGGGCAGCAATTTGCTTGTCTGCACACTTGTACTTTCTGGAGACTTTTGTTTTGCAGTAAAAGCTTGTGGAGCCAATTTCTAATCATATACAATATAGATATGGCCCTCAGTTGCTAGGGAGGGAAAAAAAAAAGTACAGCATTGTCTTTTTGTGTATTAACCTTTATAGTGGGAGACTGATGTGGATATGAGAGGAAAAGAATAATCTTGCGAAACGACTCACAAGTGCTAATCCATCTGGAAGGAATAATTTCCACAAGACTGTAAAGCTGTTTGTTAGAGAAATCCTTGTACCTTTCTCAGACATGTCAATAGCTTGCTGAGCTTATGTTCAACTGGATTCCTACCAGGTTTCTTGCAGATACTGTAAGATTTGCCTGCAACAGGTCATGTGGACAAACCCGATGTGCCTCAGCAAATAACTCTTACAACTACAGCTTTTCTGCTTGCAGGAGGGTTGCATGGTAGGATAGAGTTCTGTTTCCCACCAGACCATAAAAGGAGATGTCTGAGCAAGTGTAGGATATTATGCAGTTGTCTGCTTGGCACCTTCCAGGTGAATACATTGAAGAACGTCTTAGAAGCTTTTAGGTGCACTTTAAGCCATGCATTGTGTTGGGGGCAGAGCTACACAATCTTGGAAGGAGCACAGAGGCATCATGTCTTTCCAGATCCTTCTTCCCACTGATACTTCTTGTCCTTGGGAAAGCATGGTTCGTTCCCGTGTTTGGCTGGAGCATGATTAATCTCTGCGTGAACTGGCCTTGCCCTTGTTAGTGATCCTGAGGTAGGGATTCTCCTGCATACACCTTCCTCTGCTCCTATTTGACATTGCAGAAATAATGAGAATTTGCATCTCAAGGTAGTTGTCAGGGAAAAAGCAGTGCAGATTTAAGCAGTTAGATGCATGTTAGCTTCTGCTTTGGGAAATATCATAATGATTCAGACTGCAGATTAGTCAAGAGGAGAACCAAACTTTGATTTCTCATGATATCATTTAACTAGAAGATATGTCAAGTTTTTTCTGGAGATATTTAGTAAACATTGGTTTTGTATGGCATACTAGTAGGTCTAAGTATTCATAAAATTTCATTCACTGCATAAAATTTGTATTAAAACTGGAAGTTTTCATAATACTTTTACCATTACTTTGGTCCAGGTATTGCAAATAGGGGTGGCATATTTTCTGAGAGAAATATATAAACCAGCCATTTTTAGATTTGCTGGATTTTGCCTCTTATGTGAAATGCATTGTAACATTCCTATTATTTATTTTGTTAAGTCTTTAAAGAAAACTAAAAATCTTTAACAGATCTTTCTATGGGGCTTTTTATGTAGACTATTAGGAATAGTCCGGAACAGAAATGTAAGATTAGGGACTTGAATGGAAATTAGTGTATATTTTTAAAAGCTTGAAAAAATATAATTTAAACTAACTATCTTCAGCTTCATTGTGCTATTCTTAGGTCAAACTTAGTAGTTTTTAGGGAATGAAGAAAAACCGAGAACTACAGAATTTGTTCCATTTATGAGTAGTGAGTCTTGAACTTACAATAATGAGCCAAAATTTCTGAAACAGTGGGAATAGTGAATATACAGCCATAAGTTAATGACTGCAACGCAGAAGGAGAAAACAGAAGTCACTTTGAGGCATAGACACCAATGTATAGATATCATAATTATGTCTAATTTGTTTATTTAAATAAAAACGTATTCCCATTTGGACTTGTATATGTAAATTGGCCCCAAATGCTTCAAGTATACAGTAGAGCTTTGTTTGCGACTTTAGAGGCTGATTTAAGGCTGGTTTGGAAATTTGGCTGTATAGATTAACATTCCAACATGTTTTTCAAATCACGGACATTTTAAAATTCTCCGCCAGTTTAGAATTCCCAGGGCTCTAGCAGTTTCCTTGTGGTTTCTAATTGGAAAACTCACAGAAAATCAGATTCTTTATCATAAAAGCAAAGATGCTTTTTTTTCTTAAAAAAGAATATACAGGACTTTGGAGAATTAGATTTACCTGCAGTGATCTACATGTGAAATTCCTTCTGAATGTTTTCAGCATCTGAATAAAAATTGTATC
>JAVJGG010000021.1:24303787-24340046 GCA_035590195.1 Aviceda cuculoides | reverse complement strand
GCCCAGAGAGGCTGTGGCTGCCCCATCCCTGGCAGTGTCCAAGGCCAGGTTGGATGGGGCTTGGAGCAACCTGGTCTAGTGGCAGGTGTCCCTGCTCGTTGCAAGGGGGTTGGAACTGGATGATCTTTAGATCTTTAAGGTCCATTCCAACCCAAACCATTCTATGATGTAGAAACTCTTTCTAAACTGTCTTTAAATACTGACATTACTATACTACCAGCAGCTGTTGTAAGGGGAAGCCTACTCCTGTGTCCTTTTTTTTTTTTTTTTTTTTTTTCCCCCCTCCCCACATTTCCAGGAGTTAGTTTGGACCATTAAAACCAGAATTTTGGACATAGATCTAGGAACTACTAGACACACCACTTGCCATTAACTACAAGCTCCAGAACAGAAGCAAATATTTCATAAATCAGCATTAGAAAAGCAGTACATTCAGATAGACACGGGGTCTGAATTCCTCCATGGTTTAGATTTCTAAAGGTAGCTAGCAACAATATTTCATTCTTTCTTCATTTTGCCATGGATGACGGCTATTTTTCATTTGAGGAAAGGAAACCTTAAATGAGAACTAAATGCTAAAGTATTCTTTGTATGCGTCTCAGTAAATGTACCAATACAAGCAAAAAGCTTGCTGTGGTAATTACTCTGTTGGGTTCAGATATTGATATATTGTATCAGCAGCATCTCCTCTGATATCAAAATCGTGTAAATGGCACTACTCTGGTACAATGAGAGCCTGGCTCTGTTAGACCTTGATATTGTAGCTACTAGATTACACTTCTGTGTTGTGGGTAGGGGGTTTCCATGTGTTGTTCAGTAGGAGACAGTGGCATTTCTCAAGTGTTTATGGTCTTTAGGTCTCAAGACATATTGCTTAACACTACGATTCCTTCCTAATGTAGATATGAAACTAATTCACTGTTAATTTTGGGAAAGTTCAGTTCCAAGTTCAAAGTCTGTCTTCACAATTTTTACTTTTTTTTTTTTTTTTTAAAATTCAGTGAACTGGAACAAACGTTAAATCCCCAAACTCTAGTTGCTAATATTTCTAAGAAGTTGGTAACATTGATTCAGCTCTGAACTTCCCATTGTGTAGCCTATCATGATGCTTTTGAAAAGACTTTGTGGATGACGACTTCATGCTGCTAAATTCCTTTCTCATTCTTCTTTGCTTGGAATACTTTAATGGACAAGGAAATATGTTGGTGGCAGTCACCCATCTATGCAAAACCTGCATATCGATTTCATAATACTTAAGTATTATGGCCAGCATGTTTCACTTATCTCAATAGAGAACTTCTGTTTTTCAGACCTTACCAGTACGGAAGATTCCATGCAAAGCCAATGCTCCTTCGGGGTCTTTTTTTGCACGGGACAACACAGCAAATTTCCTATCCTGGTGCAGAGATGTAGGGGTGGATGATACCTGCCTGTTTGAGTCAGAAGGTTTGGGTACGTATTTATTTATATAGTAGTTGGTAATTTTAAATAACTTTTCTCTCGTATGTTGCCTTGAAAGACAGAATTGCTCTCTTAATAGGTTCTGACTTCAAATTTGACCTGTGTCTGACTGTGTTAATTCTGCCCCTTACCTGAAGCATGAACAATTAAAGTACACATCATTTAAAATTAATTTAAGTCATTTTTAAGAGGAGCTTAAATGAGACTAAGATCTTGCTATGATTTCTTGCACACAGATGATTTTTCACCTTGCACACACTTTTTTTTTTTAATCATGGAATGCTTTTCCGTAGTTCGATGTATAAGGTAGTGCTTTTCTGTTTTGGGAGAGTAGGATACCAGTGCATGTTCAGTTTTGTCTGCAGACATTTAGCTATTTGTACCAATGCAATGGACTGTGCAGGAGGCAAGAAAACAGAAAATTTTTCTCTGTCCTATACTGACCTTTTTTCCAGCTGATTCCCTTGTGCAGCTCTGGACAAAATTGATCCAACACTAGTACTTCAGGGTGTTCCATCAAAAGAATTGGATGAAATCACTGTTCTGATACTACATATTCTTCATTATTTTAACTCTCTTCTCTTCAAAGGAAAACTTACGAATCTTACCTACAGAGTTTTTCAGCCAAATATCATGGAAATGAAGAGAATCAAATGTTCGTTTGTTATCTGAACTCAGATAAAAGTGTAAAGCAGTTGTGATGACAGACAGCTCAGTTTCTCTGGAAGACAAATGAACACACTGTACTGAATCAAGAGGCTTCTTTGTTCTGTTGCTCAAAAGACCTTGACTGCCAAGCTGAAGTTCTTATCTGTGTTGCAACTGATCTATTCCCCTTTTACAGTCTTGCTCTTCTAGCACAACTGCTTCTGAAGTGATTTTTTTTTTTTTTTAATTTGTCTGTTCTTTTATCCTGTGAGGTTTGTGGTTTTTTTTTTTTTTTAATTAAATTAAATTGGTTTATATCTCCAGGAGAAAATGCGTGGCAGAGAAGAAATTAGTATCACAAAGGTGACAAATAGTAAGGAGGTTGTATATATTGTTTCTGTTTTATTAGTTAAATCCTCAAGATGAAATTTTTATTGGACGTGGTAAATCGCGTAGAAGGTGAATTACTTAGGAAAAAGAATCTTGCAAATGCAAGAAGGAAGGAGGCAGAGACCTCCAATGTTTGAGATTAAACAGAAGAACCTGTGGTTAGTCCAACACGTAAATGAATTTAGACTTTGTACTGCTATGGTAAGCCCAGTGGTTTACCGTTGTTCCAATAATAGGTTAATTGGATAATTGAGACCATGTTTATAAGGAATTTTCTCTTGCATTGTTTAGAAACCAGATCTTGTTTAGAGAGGGAATTGGCATAGCTGAAATGCCAACATTCCCTGGATAAGTTAATTTTTACACATACACAGCGCTTCGCCTGCCACAGTATAACACTGAGCGCAAATGCGCTTAGAAAGCTGGTGTTCAAGATGACTTCCTCGCTCAGAAAACTGAAGTGAAATATGCCCAAATACACAGTGTGCAAACCTGTGCTGTATTAGATTTAATTAGTGTCTGATTTTCTTCACTGATTGAAAGCTAGGTTCTGTTGTTTTCCTTCTCCGAGTATTAATGTTTATAGAATATGCTTGTTGAAAAGACTTATGGTGCTGGCAGTAGGATTAGGAATTGATAATATTTTGACCTATTTTTCTGAACTTGAGAAGGGGATAGTCACCATGCTCTTTCTAAAAAAAGTTAAAAATAGAAGCTCGGTTTGAGCTAGAACTCTTAAACGTTTTGGTTTCAGTTGAGGTTTTTTCTAATGCATTAGAAATAATGATGAATCATAAAAATTTACCAATCTAAAGCTTTTATGTTCCTCTCTCTCCCACAAATCACTTCTCCAGTGCACGGGAAATAAAAAAATTCAGCAAAGGTAAGTAATATCCAAGGTTCTATTCAAAGTGGTGAGAAACGTATGAGTGACATCTAAGTGTTTGCACTGCCTCATGGAATTCTGCTGTATTTTTGATAACAGATAATTGTGGTGAAATTATGGTTACAGAGGTTTTTGTGTTTTCTTGTGTTTCCCCTCCTGGCTAGTAAGCTGTACTGATGTCTAAATGGCTAGTGATAAAGCAACTGTTTTCGGTCTAGGAGGAACATTACTGTGTTAATGTTCTTAATTGACTTGATTTTTATCCTCCTTTTTTAATCTATTCTGCCTGCCTTACGGTATGCAAATACTGTATTATTTAATTAATTGCACATAGTGATATTTTCCTCATATAAAACATTCCTGAGGCCTTTTTCTGCCAAATTTGTATGCTAACATTATAAGAGTAATTTTGAAGATTTATTGCACTGAAACATTTGAATGATGGATTTATGTCATTACTGATTTTTTTTTTTAAAAAAGTCCCAAGTCTACTCAGAGATCAGCAAAATTAGATATATAGTAGCTAAGAAATTATTAAATGCTATTACTTCTCATTACTTTAAAATATATTCTCATCCTGATGAGTTCTGAAGTCTCTGAAATCCTGCAAGTTTAACTGCACACAGATGCATCCAACACTCCCACTCTTTGAGCGCTCAGATTGAAGTCACGTGAAGGTATTCCTCACTGAAATGGAACTGTGTCAGACAGGCGCTGTAGCGGATAGGTGCAGTCCCTGCCTGAGGAGCTCGCAGGCGAGAGATGTTACTGGGAATCTTGAGTGTTCCTAGAGGCTTGGTTCTGTGAAGTGTTAACATTCTAGGGTTGAACCAGACAAGCAGGTGAGTAGACCTACTCGTGTCACGTTGTGTCCTTGTCCATCACTTGTGGACCGATTTAGTAATTTATTTAGTTATTTAAAGTTAACCGTGGGTTCAAATGCTTTGTTGGATTTGGGCTATTCGGCCGAGTTAAACAAGGAGACAGAATCAAAGTTTCTCTTCAAAATAAACAGAAGGGAAAAAAAAAAGAGGTAAAAGAGGTGTTTGTTACGCTGGTAGATATGATGATGCCTTCTAATCAGTAGAGTTACTTTATAGATCCTTGAAAAGGATCAGTATAGAGCTCAAAAGTTTGAAAACAATGCACTTGTACTACTAACTTGTAGTTAGTAGTGTATAATATGATGTATTTTGTCTTACTGAGTGTTATGATGCTTTACCATAGTTTAAAATACAAATTGGAAATGTAATTTTCCGTAAAGATTTATAATACAGCCAGAGTTGACTGGTGGTGATCTGTATGTATTTTGCCCTTTGAACTTATCTTAACGCGGAGACATTGCAGGAAAGTCTCCGAGTTAATGCCTTTGCAAAGAAAAGGTGGATGGTGTACCTGTTGTATGAGCTGCAAGAAAGACATTAGCATCTGTAACAAATATAGCAACACAGTATGTAGGGAGAATCTTGAACGCTGCAAAATAGAGCGAGACTCTGCATGCTTCCTGCACTCATTGACCAATTTAGCATGCTTTTCATAATTGTTATTTTTATAGTTAGTGTATTTAAGGAAGAAAGAATTCGCTTTGTTGACACCAAAAATTATGATGCAAAGTCCAAACCTTCATCATCTGGGCAAATCTGGAGATATTCTGTCTTTGAATGGGGTTCTTAGATGTATCAGAGGTCAAAATTTGCCCCATATCTAGGACTTGGAAAATGATGCACTAACTCTTTGCAGCCTGAGAAAAGTAATACTGTCTGTAACTCCTCTGCTCCCATGATATGTATATTTTGTAAGTTCCTCTCTGTAGGTTTTGGGGCAGTAGATCCACACAGCTATGGTAAATCAATTTAAGGAAGCATGCTAGATGGAGATATTTGTATTATGGTGCTCAAGCCTGAGGAGTGTAGTAGTTGAAGAAAACTCTTCTTGGCCAAATAGTAAGAATGGTAAGATTTTCTATGTTTGCTTTAGTTAAGTGAACTTAAAGCGTAAGTTAAGAACTCTTTGTCGGTAACGTAGTGTTGTTGGATGATTATAGGATTTGGAACCAATGAATATTCTGCATCTCTTCTATGATAAAGAGTCTACCCGGCAAGAAAAGGGTTTGCCACCAAGTGTGCCAGCATGCTAATGTGTGTCGTTTGTTTTGGGAGCTGTTGGACGATGCTGTTGTATTAATGTTTTGTGCTTGTATATTCTGTAACTGTGCATGTGTACACACAGTATGTGACATGGACTTCTTTTGATGCAACATATTGATTAGGGTTTAATGGGCAGATTCCCTAAACAAAAGCATTTAGTGTTTTCGTGGAAATGAGAGACTTAAACACAAACACCTCTGATCTTTATTCTAATGTTGTTGGGTTTAAGTTGTTTTAGGAAAAAACACTAAAATGTTGTTTCCTTAAAAAGATTTTATGCATAGGGGCAAATGATTTTTTTTTTTTTTTTTTAATGAATACTCCAGTTTTATCTAACTTGATATTACAAGATGGAAGTATTTTGACCATTCTTTCAGTGACACATTTACAGCTTGTAATAGCGTGTTAAATTTTACATGTAGTTGCATCAGAATAAGACTTTGTCCTGTCTTTCACAACATTTTACTAAACAACTCATAACATTATTGAAGATGTCTTGTTTTGAGGACTATAGAAGCATCCTGGGCACTGTGTGATTACCATTGGATTAGCATCTTAAATTAATGAATTTCAGTCAATGATTACTGTTTAGATGATCTGCATATTCATTCTAGATTAATTCTTTACTATCCATAGATCTACCGTGTTTGAAACCTTAATTGTTTTCAGGCTTCCATAAGTGATAGTGCTGAAATGGGGTGTGGGAAAACACAACTCCTTGATTTAAGTGTGTCATAGTGTAACTCTGACGCAGAAGCAAGGATACGTTTGGGATAAATTGAACAGAGTAAATGCTGTCAAAGCAATGTGGGAAAAGACTACTGTAGGATCAGAAGAAAAAGTATTAAAGGAGAAAGTGAAAGACAATAAGAAGAAGGATCAACCTTTTGAAAAACTTTCCCTACACATGTGTGAATTCTGATGGCAATTGGAAGCCTATTATGATAAATACTAAATCCCTTTGGAAAATTTCTTTGCTTCTAGTGAGCTAAAAATCCTTTAGAAGCAGGAGTCATGTTCACTTTTTTTGATTCAGCTATGCCTGAGATCTTTAAAAAAAAAAAAAGTTTATGTTTAAACGAAAAACTGACTCCACTAAAAATGATTTATAAAAGTGTTAGGAGCCGAGGCTTAAAACTTAGCAGGGAGGTGTAAGAAGCTTGTTCCTGTATCATGGTCAGGCATTCTGCTAATTTAAAAAAAAAACCCAAAAAAACCCCCAAACAAACAAAAAAAAAAACCCAAACAAAACCAAACCCCTGATGTTTGTTACTGTGACCGCTTGGTTTAAACATGCTCAGCAAACACATGGTCTCCGTGTGCAGGGTGTGTTCTGTCTCCTCACAGCCCCAGGGTCCGCTCAGCACCGACACCGAGGCTGTCCTTCCTCGGTGCTCTCCACTTCTCCGGGTAGCATCCAGGCACTGGGAAGGAGGCAGTGAGGGATGCCGAAATGGGGTGAGCAGTAGGTAGAAAAGAAGCGAAGTATAAGGAAGGAGAACAAGGGGTGAGTGATCAGGAGAGGAGGACCTGTAAAAGGAGGAAGGGGCAGCAACTAGACGGAAGCGGTGCGGAGAAAGAAGTTACAGCCAGGGAGGAGCAGGCATAAAAGCTTGCTAGGTGTTGAAAAGGAAATGTTGTTAAAAAAGAGTGGCTTCAAGTAGCTTGAAAAGATGCAGGCAATGACGACAGCAGATAAGAAGGATTTGAAATTAATGAGATGGAAAGCAAAAGGGTCTGTAACTGTCAGGATGCCTAAAATAAGCTGGACATGTATGTACTCTTTCTAAATCTTCACATTGCTTTCTTGTCAAGTGAATATCATCAGTGAGATTCTCTGGCCAGGTGGTTATTTCCATTCATCTTATGCAGTAGATCTGTGTAGCATATGTGTCTTCTACGTTTACAAATTGTTGCTTGCTTATAGTCACCTACTTGGATGATTCACCTTGCTAATGTTTGATAGGGGAGGACTGGCCAACGATTCTCCAGGAATATTGTTTTCTTCCCTATATGAGTGCTTGAAAAGTTACAGGAAATTGCATACAGAAATTGTGTTCATTATGCTAAGTGAAGTACTTGAGCTATAACTAAGGCTGGCTGTACTACATTAGTTAAACTATTTAACAGTTATGGTACACCTACTGACTTTTCATGTGGTCATGGGCTATTTTTGCCTTAGAAGAGCTGTGTTCTCTTTAGGACAGACCTTGCTCTGCCAGCGTCTTGGTATGGTAAGGTTCATGAAGTGAAAGAAACTCTTATTGGTATGTTATTTTCTCCTCACATGCCTCATTTGTTGCAAAAGTCTGAAGATATTTGGAGAATGATGCAAGATGCTGAAGGATAGTATTTTGATGTTGCTACTGAATGGCGTCAGAAGAAGTGACTATGGCTCTATCACGTAGCTCTCCACATGCAGCGGGAGGATCCGTATCAGACTTTGTAATGGGATCGCTGGTTGTGTTGGCTTTGGTTTCATACAAAATGTAGGATTAGGAAATTCAACAGTACCCTGGAGATCAGGCAGTAAGTATTTTAGAATAGCACCTAGATAAGTGTGCTTTCTTTTTTTTTTTTTTTTTTTTTTAATACCTTAATTCCATGTATAAGATGGGGATAATAATACTACTTACCTCATAGAAGTGTTAGAGAAATCTTTTTTGCTTTTTCTTTGAATTCTTCACAGCATACAGTAGCACTGTTGTGGAAATGAATTGTTGACTGTAGACTTTAAATGATGTGTGGTGAATTGTGTATGTGGCTGTAGATAGAATGAAGACGGTATCTCAAAATAATTTTTTCGCTTCCAGTACTTTGTCTAAGTGCATATAAATTGCTACAGTTACAGAAAATATGTTGCTTTGCAAATGTCTGCTTGCCATGTAGGATATCTGGGATTAAGTAATTGGTCAGGTCAAAAAGTTGGGGGGGTGCCTATTACTGAAATGCAACTCAATATATTTTTATAGTAGTTCAGAAAGTGGTAGATGTAGTTCCCACAGGTACAGCAGAATACCATGGGTACAGGTGTTACATTTCAACCTGAGCTCATAACCAGTCACTTCAGAATGAATTACCTCTAGTCCTCAAGTGATATTAGTTATTAGCACGTATATATATGTATAATTATGTTTATAAAACTGTGTACCTGTGTGCAGTGTAGTTAGCCATGAACTGCAGTATGGTTAGAATTTAAATAGGAATTTAAATTACAGTGCAGCGAGAATTTAAATGTGAATTATGAGGACTTGTACAAATTTTCTTTTTTAGCCGCATACTTATTTTAAATAATGAAGTAAGTGATTTTGATGCTATGTAGTGCCTCTGAAATAGAAAAGATGGCAAAAACTATCAGATGTCTTGAAGTGCTTCAGAAATGCTGATTACCTCAACTTCTATAAGTAAAACTAAGAATGCAAGTGTAAGAAATGTTTCCCTTTCTGTTCTCTAGATGGAAAAAAAGTGTAAAGGTAGCTTTTTTCAATAAGCTTAGGAGACAGCCTTTTGAAAATGACTGTAAACATCAAGTTCTTTCAGTCATTGTGGAATAGCACCAGACAAAAAGTATCTCAAAATAAGTACTTTGAAATGAAGGCACTCGAAAGTGCTACTTGTTCCAAAAGGCTCTTATTTGCTTGCTCAAGCTTATACTGAATATTTAGGACCAAGATAGGTGGGGAAACGCAGTCTTGTGTCTCTCTGGCTTTTGCTGTAACTCCTGACCAGTCTTTTGCATGGTGGTAGCCCATTAAACAGCCGTGCTTTTGGAAAAAAATGAAAAATTTGGTTGGAGAATCTAAATTATTTCCAGTGGGTATTGCAGTATACAAAATAACATTTGTTCGTCTCTGAAGTTCCCGAATACATATGCTGGTATAGTCCTCAGGAATGCTAACATTTTCTTGTTAGAAATGCTGTGTCACTGTCGTCTTATCAGATGACCAGATGTTTGGTTTTGTGGTTGGTTATTGCCTGCACAGCTCTTCATCCTCTAACAATGATTTCACTGTGTCACGCTGTTCGATGTGAAATGCATGAAACGTGTCTAGATTATGTTGAGTCAGATTTGCTAAAGAACTTTGAATTTTGTTTGGGTAGAAGAGCTTTAAGTATTGACAGAAAAACATTTTGCCTTTCTTAATCAAATTCTCTTTCAGTTCTATTTATGGGTCATTTTGCTAATAATATTACTTGAGCCTCTCTTTTTCTCCTCCCTTCCAAAGTCATTCAGATGTGTATATGTGTGAATTGGAATTCAGAAATACTGGACTCCCTTTGACTATTCCAAAACCGGTTTATTCCAGTTATATTTTGGGGGGATGCCTTATTTCTTAAAATCAAGTTTTACTTTGGAGCAGTCCCAACTGGTTTAAAACCAAAGCAGCAGAATACATTTCTAGGGTCATGAATGTAACACTTCAAAAATACTGACTACTAGTAAAGGTAGATGTTTCATCAAATTACTGTGTTGTGGCAAGGAAGAATATTGAGAATAGCTGAATGTCCAAGTCTGCATCTTTCATAATCTTAATAACAGATGGCTGAAGGATAAAAATACTTTTCCTAGTGCAGTGCCATTTAAGTTTTCATGCTCTGCAGTTTCACTTCTGGAAATATATTTGGATGAGAGTAGAGAGGAAGAATGCACACATCTTGAAGTGCTACATATACACTAGTAAAAGATACTGGGATAAGCATTCAACTCGCTCAACTTACCATACATTTATTCAATCAGTGGAATTGGAAGTTGAAGTTGCAGAAGCTGAAGATCCGCCTCAGGGCGTTAGTTATTTAGAGATGTTTAAGTCTGTGGATTCCTGTTCTGGGTCTCATACATACAGTATAGGACAAAGTAATGACTTTCAGAGCTTTAACTAGACATTGAAATATCTTTTTCAGGTATGGTATTTTTTCCTTCATGCATTTGAGTTAGGTGAGTCTTTAGATAACCAAAATGTTTATACAGCAGATGTCTTGACCTTAACTCATTAAAAACACATCGATTTTGTTGCTGTCTCTTTCCTTCTGATTTATACAACTATTCACACAATATTTTTGTGTGTGTGTGTCAATTCAATCTGAAGAATAAGGTACAGATCTTTTGATTATTGTGGAAATTTCTAAAACCTGAATTCTATCCACGACATGAGGCTTTTACTGCAATAGGTATTTCTGGAGAGAAGATGACAATGTACTCATAATTTCTTTTTTCTTTTTTTTTTTTTTTCCCTCCTTTCTTTTTTTTGGACTTCAAGGGAGTTAATTATGCAAACATCCATATGAGGCCTTTCCTCATTTATTGTTTTTGGATTTTGCTTTATATATTTTGCTGGACTTTTTAACAGAACATTACCTATCTGAATTGGGGGGGAGGGGGGGTGGAAATTATCTTGGATTGTGGTGGTATTTCTTAATGACAAGTTCATGCTGTGTTACAGCTGCTTCTGAAGGTTAAAAGCTTGTAGGTAAAGGTCTTGTGTGGAATCCAGGCATGAAAACTTGCATGTATGCGTGTTTATATACAGAAGAAAAGTTTTGGGGTTTTTTTTAATTTTTTTTTTTTTCTATGATGAGCTGAATTCCTAAAGTATTCTAGTTTCATATTTGCTTTAAGACTATATGTATAACAAATTCAGGACCAAATTTATAGTATGACATATATTTGCCAATGCAATTTTGTTATTTTGGGGATTTAAATAGGCTAAGAAAAATAGTGATCTAAAGGATAGGAATTCTCTTTAGTTTGTAGAAAGAAAAGTATCACTTTAATGTTGTTATTTTTGACATTCTGCTAATTTTAGTGTTCTGCCAGAGCTCGTAATTATTTTTAAATAGTTATGAACTGCTTGCAGGTTATCAAATAGCCCAGATAATTACTCAGTGATTTAGGTTTAGAATGGTATTTTCAAAGGAACTAAAGGATAACTAAATGGAACTTGCTAAATCGTCTGCACTTTGAGAACCACTCCTCAATCGCATCCTTTTTATTCCAGTAAAACTCCACTGCAAGCCAAAGAAAACCAAGTTTTATCGGAGTCAAGAGTTACAGATGTTGATAATTAGGTTCCATTCATCACTAAGATCTTTACAATAGCTTTTATTTATAAATGTTCTCCATCTTCACTTTGCTTTTCCAGTTCTCCACAAGCAGCCAAGAGAAGTGTGCCTTTGTTTGCTGGAACTTGGAAGGATTGCAGCAAGGTAGGTGAAAATATTTAAAGAATGAAGAAATATTTACATACTTGACAGCGCTGGCTATTGAGAGACTTACTGAATCGGCACATCTCAAGCAAACTTCTATGCTCATCAGGTACAAGGAGAATGCTTGTCTCGATGTCACGCAAGAATATCTTGTGGGCAGTTGTTAACAAATACAATGAAATCTCTGTACCATCACCTCAATGAAGATATTTGTTGGCTATGCTCGTATTAGAAGGGGAAAAAGATGAGAATTTTTTTCTAAACCTTTAGGCTGTTTGTCTTTCAAACAGTCAGATCTATCTATAAACAACTGAGATTTCATTAACTTTACTGATAGTAAATTGATCTTCACATGACCTAAATCTGATCTGAGCTACACTGACTCCTATTTATTTAAATAAACTTAGCTCTGATTTTCACCAACAGAAGCAATATGAGAATTGAGTTAAGAGTCTGTGTTCTATCTCTGTCAGATGATTCTAGCCAGGCTGGACCTTCAATACATTGTAACATTATCTTCTATGTCAAGACAATAGTGACTTTTACTAGACAATCAAAATGAAAGTAATTGGAATGTGATTTTTCCCTTTTTGCAGATGCAGGTTTAACTAGCGTAGCACATAAGATTTGCTACAAAATATATGAACAGCAGTGCTGTTTCCCAGTCTTGCATGTAAGTTGCAGTTGCATTCATCCATATGTATCAAACTGGAGTGCCTTGCTATTCAGATAGTTTCCTTAATTTCAGAAGAATTCGTTGTGGTTATGAGATAATACATAACATTGAATACATTGTGGTCAGTGTGAAGGAGACCCTGTTTATGCATAGCTTAAGAACTAGTATTTTCATGTTATAATTGCATTATGGGTATTCCTATTTTGTGAATGCAACTCGCTTGGGAAGCTGCTTAACTAGAAATTTGTCTCTTGGACAAGTTTCAGAAAAGCCCTCACTGTCAGTGAAATCTTGCATAGGAATAGTGTTGGCCAGACAAAGAGTTTACTTCCAGTTTGCAGAAATTTTCTTACCTGTAAAAATTGGATTCAGTCCAAAATGGTAAAAAAAAAAAAAAAAAAAAAAAAACAAAACAACAAATTATTTAACTTTCCATGAATAAGAAAGTATTCTGATCTGTAGGTGCTCACTGAAATTGACTTTCAGGAGTCTTAATTTACCTGAGCAAACCAACTGTGGTTTTAAGAACCCCAGCTTGGAGACACATGTTCCAGCATCCAAAGACCCTATACCCAGGGCATAGCTGTGAGAAATGTCTGCCTCAGGTTGGTTACTTGATAGTATCCAGCTTCCTCAGAGAATGCAGGTCAGTGGTTAGGCAGCGTTGGATTCTGCTAAAGTTGGTGGAGTTAGATTAATCTCATTTTGCAATGAGATTTGGTTTCTCAACAGATCTATGAGGGAATTAAGATAGAATCTTATCCTTCATGTTTGTCTTTTGTCCTAAGCTTCCATGTCTCAGATGTTCTCTGTTCCAGGCATGAAAACAAATACTGAACCAATAAATGAACCATGTTTTCATTTATTATGCATATCTATCCCTTTGCCTTTAAAATACTTTTTTATATATAATACATGTATATTACCATATATCATTAATGTGTTTTCTATATTATATTTATGTTACTGTATTTTATTTTTGTTTATAGCTTAGGGGTCAAATAATATATGTCTGTCTACTTGTTCCCACTCTAATATATCTTTGAAAACAAGCAAAAACCCATTTATAACCATGTAAGTTTCCAAGGTGCACAAAAACTGTTGAAGGGGAACATTCGGTTAATATAATTGAAAAGCAAATAAATGACGCCACTTTTGCCTGAGCTGTGGTAAAATAGAACTGTATGGAAAAAGGAGACTAGATAGTTGCCTCCATAAAGCATAGGAAAGAGCACATTAAACTGACATTGTTGTTGTGCTGCTTTATATAGGAGGGAAGTCAGATGTACGCTTGCTTTGTAAAGCAGACTGGGTCTGTTGGCAATCTTAAGGGTCTGCTTTCCAGAACAGGAGCTGCAGAGATCTTTGAAAAGGTGCCTCGTTATGTTTTTAAAGAATGAAAAGAGTAAGAGACACTGAATAAGTTCTTTTCTCTTCCTTTTCTGTTTTAGAAGCACAAGGATATATTCAAAGTAGCTTATTCATCATGAGGAGCCGGCTCCTAGCACACTTTGCCCAGCTAGATTACTGTTAGTCTGAGGGTTTATAACTCCTATAAATCAACCTAGGCCTGCCGCCTTAGTGAAAATAGGCTTGGGATTGAGACACACGTGAGCAGGAACGGGGATGGTTTGAGGAGGAGATAGAATTGAACTCTGTTTGCTAAACTCGAACCCGTTCAGCTGATACTCTGTGGATGAGGGGAGATAAATGATAATTCACCTATGCGTTAGCAATGCGTTTAGCATATTCTGTCATAGTGTCCTTTTAGCCAAATTAGAGAGAGATGAACTGGATGGATGGACTACACAGTGAGTGGAAAACTGGTGTGACCACTTGGCTCAAAGAGTGGCAGTTCAAAGCCCAGGTACTAATACAAATAGAATTGCCTGATAAACTATCCTATATTTCAGTTGTTAATGAAAACAAATTTGTGAGGTAATCTGTGAAATTTGGGAGGTAATCTGAAATTTCAGTAGCTGAAATGGACCATTGTGTGCACTGGCAGATGTCACGTGGGTAGAGTGAGAACATTTATGAGGGGGAAGTGTCCTACAGGATGAAACTGAGCATTGACAATACACGGGGCTATTGCAGTGGGTTGCACAGGTCCAACATTCTCCCCAAGTATTTTAAAGTCAGAGATTATACAATGGAAAACAGCTAAATTATCTTTTCTATAGAAAGAATGAAGTTCTTGGTTAACTATTAAACTCGGGGGGGGGGGGGGGGGGAGTGTTAAACAAAACGTAGAGGTCTTTGGAAATTACCGTTGAGCAATTTCAAGATCTTTCTGCTATTGTATTCAATTTTTCCTTGGTAAAAATGGGAAGTGGTGCTCAAAGAAGTCTATTTGAGATCATGTTACAGTCCAATGCTGCTTCATTTGTAGTTACGAGAAGGCAGGCTAGAAAAGAGCAGGAAAGGAAATTCTCAGCATACCTTCCAGAACAGAATTTGCACCTCTACCCCTCCCAGAGAAGATGTAGGTTTTACCATTTCAGCTTTCCAGCAACTTTGCTTCAGGTTGATACAATATGTGGGAAGAAAAATGTGTGTATGTTTGTTTGTTCATTGGTTTTATTTTTCAACTCATCACCGGAGGAATTCAGAATACTGGAAGTACAGGGAACTTTAAAAATCTGTCACAATGACAGAAATTGGAGATTATGAAAAGCAGTAGAAGCAAAGAAGCAGCATCGCTTAGAGTGGAAGAGTTTTATTTGATGAGTAAGGCTGCATGCAGGTGTAGGCTTAGAGCCCAGTGGGAATTTAATGATTTACAGCCTGTCGGCATCTGCAGACAGACAGGAAGTAAATGGATTGTATGTAAGTGCTTGCTTCGATGTTGGCTGACTTTTCATTAGGCAGACTGCACCAGTTAAAAGCCAATACAAGCATAGATATGGTTCTTTGTTTTTTTTACGTTAATTTACTGGGCAGCAATGTGACTAAATGAAAAGTTATCAGAAACCCACAAAAGATAGTATATGCGCTTATGCCCTTTCTTTGTACACTTTTAACATTATTATGGTATTTAGCTTAGATTTTTGTAATATATTTGTTTCTGCTCAATATTTTAGCATCCAGAACTTTACCTAGGGAAGTCAGCATAGTTCTGCATCTGGGCTATGGACTTTTCTACTACAGAAGAAAATATGTTTTCATTTATGCAAGTAGTTTGCTATGAGAAGCCTACCTGGCATGATAACTTTTCCAAGCTGAAGTCCTTCTCTGAAAAAGGAAATCTTTCTATTTTTCTGGGTTTTGTTCAGCGTTGGCAAAGAAAAAAAAACAGAAGGGGATTATTGGTGATTAGAAAAATGGAATGGGCTTTTCGACTTCTGACATCTGTCCAAGCTCTGCTGCTTGCTGGGAGATACTGACTTAATCACTTGCCATAAAGCTTTCGAAAGCAGGCATTGTTTTGAAGAGCCTTGCTCTCCAAGTGCTGTTTGAAATGCCGCATGCCAAAGTTGCATGTATTTTGTTTTAGTTGGAGCTACAAGTGTTTTGCCACTGTAAACAGAAGATCAGCTGTCAAAAATTGGTTAGAAGAAGCTTTAGGCACTTCTGAAAAATATTGGCCATGACTCAATTTGTTTATCTATAAATTCAGTGCAATAGTTGAGACCAGGATAACCTTTAATCCCTTTTCATCTGGATTTCTTTGAAAAATACTAACACAAAATGCAAGTTGTGCTGTAATTTGAAAGGATGTTGTGTGGAGGGGGGGAGGGGAAAAAGAAAAAAGGCAAATGCACTGAGCTTGAATCTATCCTGCATGGTATAGCATTTTTTGAGGCCTAGTGTTGCTCATAAGTTAGTCATTCACCAGCATATATGTTATCAGATGGAGAAGTAGAAAAAACCCCTGTATTTCCTGTAAAATTTGATCAACTGAGACATATCTAAATTAATGTTTTTATATTAATGTGGAATGATGGCATTAATGATTACTATACTTTATACATGTTTGCTAATGTATGTAGCATTCTATTATTGCACAACAGTGCAATACAGAAGGTATAAATTCTTTCCACCACTTTGTTTTAACGTATGTAATGCTTTATAAGGACTAGTAACTTGTTTGCACGTTTCCAAAAGGTTTGGGGTGGAGCCTCCTGGATTAATAAAGTTGGAAAAAGAGATTGAGCAAGAGGAAACACTTTCAGCCCCCCTTCCGTCTCCTTCACCATCACCAACAAAGTCTCCTGGGAAAAAGAGCACAGGGAAACTGTTGGATGATGCTGTAAGTTGTGGGAGGAAGCTTCTTCCTATCTGACCCGTTCTGGTATGCACGTACTTGCAAAGCACACAGAAGCCCGAGTTTAACATCTCACTGTATTTTAAAGATTAGCAGACTGATAGAGTTAGTTTATTTTTGACCACAGTTATTTATGCCTGAAGTTCGGAAAAAATGTCACACTGTGTAGGAGATCTGCAGTTTAGTCTAGCTTTGTGCTTAGGGCCAAGTTCCCTTCTTATTACTCCGTTTTCTTTTTCTGTTCACTTCTTATTCATCAACTCCCACTTGGTGTTTTGTCTGAGAAAGGACTGAGTCAGGACTAATAGATTTGGCCCATAATGACTTGTACAGAATGTTAATGAATGCTTCTAGGTTATCTCGGCCTAATTTTTATGCTGCTGTTCTGCATGTTTCTCACATGGTAAAAAAAAAAAAAGAAGCATTTTTTTCCTCACTGTTAGAAAGTATCTTGCTTAGATTTTCATTAAACTCTTTGCACTATACTGTAGTGTTTGTTTTTCTGTTGCAAACCCTATAGGGGTTCATTTGAAACAGCTGGAATCAGATTAAAAGGACACGTTTTGAGACCATGAAGAGGTTAAACTTGAAAAGTACAAATATATTCTATAAAAAGAAGCAGTTTCTATAGTAACTGCTATATTACAAGGTAGATGTGCCACCTGGGAGTTACAAAGCACTTCTTGAAAAATCCATGTGCCACTTTTTTGTTACAGAGAGCAGATGGAATATAATGTTTGTTCATTTTATTGAAATACTTTGTACTATTTGATGCAAATAATTACGTTTAACATTTTTTACGTTTTGTATTTCTTCCTTAACTTTTCAAAAGCACTCACGTTTCAACAGAATTGAGAAAGAACAGTTGTGTATAGAAGGAGGGTGGTGACTGCGTATCTTGTAGGAACAGAACGGAGAGATGAAGGTTGTCTCCAACCACCTCCTTTAATTTAGAAAGCAGTAGGGATAGGATGGAATTCATCCAGCTAGATTCCTGACCCGCACTGCCCCAGACACTCACACCATAAAATAGCAGCAGTGCTCATATAGTCCAGACACAAAATAAAATAGGATATAATTCTTCCCTCTGCTTCCTTATTTGATTTCCAAATTCCACTCAATAATATTCTATGTCCTTTGGGATAGTAAGGTAATGGAAGCCTCAATAGCAGGATCAGCAGCGAAGGTCTCATTATTCTCTGCTTTACACCAGTATAAATCTGTTGGCTTTCAATCTCCACAGGCCAAAGATGGCTCTATTTTGCTTACACAGTTCAAAACAACCTTGAACCTGTTAGGTCTGTCTGCTCTGGGTTTTTGCTTGCTTAGAGGAGCCCTGGTAGATGCAGCTATTAAGGCATAGTTCACACTATCCATTTTCAGCTTCGAATTTCGAGAGTGTCTCCAGAGGTGATAAATGCCATAGGATATTATGTCAGAAATCACTGATTATCGGGCAGCGTTCAAAGTGCCATTGCCAAATAGTCTTCTAAGCACAATCCCAGTCCTAGTACCACATTCCAGGAGGTACAGGAACGCACTTTTTGCATCCTCAGTAGCCTGAACTTGGATTTAAGTCGTCCACCACTGACTTCATATAAGTTATTCCCACCGTACACTGACTGTCCAGAAATGGAGGCTAACACTCACCCATGTTGATAAAAATCACTGGAATAATTAATCTTAAAATAATTCAGTGATCGTACATTCGAACTGAGGACAACTCATCTGATACCCAAGAAACACTTTGTGTGTGTAAAATATATGTAGATTTCCTCTGCCAAGTGTTAATTTAGAAAGAAATTTTTCACAGATATCATGCCCTGATTTAAAAACAAACAAACAAACAAAAAGCTAAGCTAAGAATAATTGTTAAAATATATTCCACAAAGTAATAGAGTTACTCAGGTAACAACGCTGAACAATTTCAAGAATAATCGGAAGGCCTTTAAATAGGTCAACAGGGCTACTTTCAAAAGCATTTTTGCTCCCTACTCTAGTATAGAAACAATAATTCATTAACTTTTAATTTCCTTCTGGTTTATTTAACATACCATAACTTTATTCTAAAAACACATCTGAAAAGCATTTGTTGTATTTCAGAAGCCTTTCCTGTTCATTTATTCAAGATAACCACAACGCCTATGGAAGTGCCATAGCTTTGCCCTGATATTTATTTTTTTTGCTGAAACAGTTTAAGACTTTAATTTGTTAGCTATTCTAAGAATATCCTTTCCCAGACCTCAGACCTTTTTTACAGGCCTTGGTTTACTTACTGTATTTGAAAAGGTCTTTGGAATATTATATGGAGCGGACAAAACCTCTAGGAAGTTCCCCTGGCATCTTGTATTGTTTGACACTGACATACTATGTCAGCATTCATCCAAGAAAACTGCAGTATATGAAAATGCTGCACTCGTTATTGCTGTTCCTATGCAGCAGTGTGATTTGAATGTCAAATAAGAGTTTCTCAACCAGATCTGCTCTTTTGGCATTGTTACTTTCAGATCGCTGAAGAGTACAAAATACACTTTTACTAAGCATTAATGCCTTTGGTAGCACATGCAAGGCCAAGTTTTCACAAGAGGCTGAAGGGAAGCTGATGCAGTTGATAAAAAGCAGGAAAGTAGTTTTCATCTGTATTTTCTCAGCCCTTATTGTTGGCAATGGTAGAGTAGAGTACTCTTGAGGCCCCTTTCAATTCCTGTTGATTGCACTAATGCCCTCAGTTGGAGATCATCAAAGGGTAGTTAGCAATACTGGGAAGCATCTCGGCATGGATTTGTGATTATGTCACAGTATTCTCTGTACACTTTTTTTTAAGATGTTAGTGCACTATTTGAAAGTGTCAAGTGAAGGTATTGGGCAGGGCCTTTCATTGGTAAGCAAGATGCTTCTGTATTTGTTGTATTTATTTACAAGGGAAGATACATGGTTATGCTATCTTCATTTTGCCCATCAGCTATATTTGCTCTTTGACAGTTGAGCTGATTCACCATAAAATACTGAGAACACATCTACAAAAGTCTGATGCTGAACTCAAATTAACAAACTATTTCACTTCAGTTAAACAGTGCAAATTTTACACTGAACTGTGTGACATTTGTCTCTATTTTTACCTCATCGCAGCTGTAAAATCGTTCTTGATATTGGAAGCACCATAGTCTGGGACTACAGAAATATTAAGAAAAATAAGAAAAACAAAGAAAATATCATCAATGAAGGTTAGGTTAGGGATATCATGTTATGGCAAATGTCATCTTGAATGTTCTGCGACACGTGCTATTTTAAACAGTTTCTATTAATAACTTCTGTGTTTTTCAGGTTAAACACATTTCTGAAGATCCTCCTTGTAAATGCCCTAATAAGTTCTGTGTGGAGCGTCTTTCACAAGGAAGATACAGAGTTGGAGAGAAGATCCTCTTTATTAGGGTAAAGATTTTATTTTTTATTTTGTAGTGAATTGTTAGTATCCGCTACCTTTCACTTTGCAAATGATATCACTGATTAACAGGAGCAAATATTTTCTTATTAACCAGCACTGACTCATTTTTATGACGTTGTCAGGGAATAAATAAACTACAGTGGATTAACTGACCCAAGGAATTGTTAGCATGTGGCAGATCCTTCTAAATTTGGGTCATTGTATTTTATCTGTCTTTGATCAATGGCAACCAAAAGTCTTCGCAAATGGAGATGCTGACTTCCTCTCAGTTTGGTTTGAAAGAACATCCACTGCATTAAAGCAGCCTTTCTCCCACTTTGTTTTGACTGATACTATTTGACGGGTCAGGAAACAGATGAAAGACCTCATGGTCGTTGAATTGCCAAGTAATGACTAAGACATATTGCTAAAGTAGGGTGAGTAAAGCACTAATGTACATAGTACTTCATTTGATTAACAGATATTTCCAAACCTGGCGGTGTATTTCAGACTTCGTATGTAGTATATTAACTCCCATAGCACAAAGTTAATCGTTAATATAAATATTTGCTAGCATTAGTATCTGGCTGAATTTAGCACCAATATACTATCCAAACTTAATTTTGATCCTCTTAATCTTCTCTATATATGCTTATGGTAATAATAATGAAAATACACTAATCATGTTATTCTGTAGTAGTAGGTTCAGAATCTGATGCATGCTATGGTTCTTTCCATTTTCCATTTTCCTCTCCACATGTCTTATCCTTGAGTAATGACTTGACAAAATGATAGCTCTTGCTCTCAAATAACTGTTATCCCCATTTTGCTAAAGGCACACAACAGTGACCTGATGGAAGTGAGGATTTAGCACTTGCAAGAACAAAAGAAGTCAGAGGGACTTCTTCCCATCTGTAGAAATCAGGTTCCTAGTTCAACAAAACACCAGAGTGCTTGTTCTGTCGTCAACTTGTTCTTAACTTACAATGAAGGCAAATTTAGATAAGGATTTAGGTTTTCTCATGTGTATAAGGTTGAGAACATGTTTAAGTACTGTGCTGAATAGGGATTGAGAACTCCCAATTAACTCAGTAATAGTTCAGAAGGAAGAAATAATACAGGATTTGTCACAGATAGTTTGAGGATTAATAGCTTTTTCTGTTTTGTAGCCAGTGAGACTTTTTTTTTTGTAGTTCTGCAGTATTTTTAGGTACTAGTTTTATTACTAGCTTCAAACAGCTTTGAAGAAGGTAATGATCATTAACCAAAGATTCCAGTAATCTGGCAGAGTTTAACACTTATGTTTTCTTCCTTTTGATTTTAATTTCAAATAACAATATCAAAGTATTTTTAATCTTCTAGTTTTGAGAAACTTAAGGTTTTCTGCCAGAATGGTGAGTGTCAAATTCCCTTTTGCTGGCTTCTTTATTGTGCAATCTAGTCCAAGTCAGATTTCATTCCAAGTTTGCAAACAAAACACCCTTTTCATATCACGCTACCGCATTCCAAGTTGAATTGTGCCAAAAAATAACAGTAATATAGATTAGACGTTAAACTGCAGTATTAGAGATCATTCCTACAAAACTGATATCAGTGGAAACTTGCCATGAACTTCAGTGGGAGCAAGTCCATATTCCTAGACTTTAAAAGTCAGTTGTCTTTTGGTTTTGGTTGGTTTGAACCTCATTTTGGAACGTTCACTGGATCGCAGTAAGTTTCTACTCTTCATTCTACATTCTCCCTGTGTACATACATAGATTTATTAGCCTTCCTTTGGAATCCTTTGGACACTTGTGAGAAAACACATTTGAAATGTGTAGCTGACTTAGAATTTTGTTGGTATTTGGCACCCTATTTGATGCTGCTGAGGTAGTTCCTCCCGCGTTCTTTACACAGCATGACACAGCCAGGTATATGCCATTTGTTTATAACCCACTGTGTTCCAGTCGAGATCAAAAGTTTCTTTGTTTTAAGTTGGCTATTACTGTCTCTATTAGCTTTCTCTAGTAACCTGTATAGGATTAAAACCTATATAGTTTCAGTGGTGCTGCAAGCATGCCATGTGATAAAATATTACAAGAGCTAAGTTTAAAAGTGGAGTTAACACCTGTTAATTGAGGGTTAAGATTTTTTTTTTCCCAGAAATTATTTAGTAATACTATATCCATAACAAATTTGTTTTATTCTGGTTCTACGAGTTCTGTTTAAAAAAGAAGAAATAGTGTCCAAGTCCCTCTTTGTGTTAATTTGTATCTGGATATGAAACAAGTGAAAAAAGAACAGCAAAGAAAAATAAAACCTGGCAGAACAAAGAATTCATGCAAAAATCACACAAAGAATTACATATGTCAATCTAAAATAATTTTAAGGAAAAAAAACCCCTTTTGAATATGTGGTAAAACGCAGCGGGGGCAGTCCTTCAAAATTTCTCTTGTGTGTTAATAGCTTCTTAAGGTTATGGTTCCATTAAAATTACTTGAATAAAGATACTTTATTTTTTTTAACATGGAAAAATGTTTAAATTTGAGATTAAAATATACCATGGAAATCCATAAAGCAATGGAAATGATGAAAATCCACAAAAACATTAAGACACCTAATTCTGATGCTAAAAATGCATGTCACAAAAGTAGTTCTTTATGCATGAAGTAGTTCCATAACACCTAAACTGAACATGATTACCGTAATGCTGTGGTGGGTTAGATGCTAAAAATTTATTTTCAATAAAAATTTACCTGCTCATGAATTCTTTTTCCTTCCTGCCATATAGGAATGAAAGTCTAAATTCCACTTACACAAAAATGATGAAGACATGTTTTACAATAGTGGATTATATTAATAACTTGAAGTAAATGAAATGACTAGCTTATTTAAAACGGAAACATTGGTTTAGAATTAGTGGGGTCTCTATAAGTGTGCTATATAGAATCAATTATTTTCCTATTCACTCTTAGATCCTACCATTACGTCATGAGAGCTTTACGGAACAAGACTTAACCTTTCAAAATAGAACTGAATTAATAAGCCTACTTTTAAAAATGAAGAATAACAAGTCATGAAAACCTACCTTGCACAAATGCATATTTTATAACTTGGGAAAAAGAGTTACAGAGTTTGAAGTGCATGCTGCTTGCAGAAGGCAATAAAGGAGGTATTTAGATTAATAGCGGTTTTTATAGTAAGAAATGACAGTCAGGCCTTAATTTTTATTATTTTTTTATTTTAACAAATTCAGGGGCAAATATTCCTATTCCAAGTTCTCTTGTCTTTATTACATTGTATGCTCATAAAGATGTACACTTTCCACAAACTAGCAAGCTTCTCAGAAAGATCTGTCCTATTGGTCTGTACCTATAGTAATAATCAAATCAGTGGGTTCTGCACAATGGAAAAACTATTTCTTTGTGCAACTGGAGTCAGATTAGATGATATAATTGGGTCCTGGCTTTAGAGCCTATCATTTTTGCTATAACTTACAGGTGTTATCTACCTTGCAGACCAGATGATAAGTGTGTGATTGCTCTTAGACTTTTTGACCTTGTACTTCTAATCATTAATATCTCTTAGCATTATTTTGCTGTAGTAATAATAAAATGTTTGTTTAATACTAGCTTCCTCTGAATCCCAGGAAATGAAAGGCATTATTTGCCTGCTACAGCACCTGTGTAAAAAAAACTTTATTTTGGGATTCGCTGTCAAAATGTGTGTGTATATGTATGTGTAATATATATGCGTATATACGTAAAACCACTCTGCAGACAGTGTGGTGCGTGCTATTGCCTCTTCCTGGTGAGAAAAATGTATTTGTGTATAAATATGGAGCCATGCTTTACTCCCAACCATCCAGGTAGGGATGATATACCATCTAAGAATTGGAAATAAGGAAGAATGGAAAGCAGATTGATTATACAGTTCTCAAGACCCAAATGTCGTCTTCTGCTTTTCCAGTCCAAATACGTAAGTCACACTGATAACTTCTGCTTGGTGTGCTTCTGTGTTTTGTTTCTTTTTCAGCATCATTTGCCTGGCTTTTATTGTCTTACTTATTCCAAGGATTTTAACAGTTGTTCTGCTTTTCCCAGCCCATTCACTTGTAGTCTACAAAATAGTTTACCTTTTTAACACTGAAATTCCTTCCCTAGAGCTTTATCCATACCAAATATCTCTCAGGGGTGTTTAAAATGTCAAAAACTTAGGCAAATCAGGAGTTTTCATTGAACTAACTCCAAAGGACATGTGGCGGGATGCCTGAGAGTCGTCTTGCGAGTGAATTCTGAAAACACATCTTGGGCCTCAGGACACTGACAGTCATTGGCCTCTTCTTTGGACTTCTACTCTGTCTCCTCATGCTTATAGGCAAACGTACTAATTCTCAGCTCTAGACTGAAAAAGACCCAGGGAAAGGCATTTCTAAAGTCCAGCCCTAATTTATATCCCTGATGTAAGGTGGGTTTGGAGACCTTCCAGCAGTGGGTGGCTGGACATGTTTTTACTGTGTACCAATTCCTCCCCAACTGCTTTACGCTTACAGAGTAGTTGGCCCATTTCAGTCTTCCTTGTGCTAGTGAAGGCGGGATTGTTCTCAGTCTTCTCAGGTTTTGCCTTTTTTTTGTTGTTTGTTTTTAAAAAGTCCTTAAAGGTCTGGTAAAACTCAGTCCACAAGACTCAAAAGCTCTTGGACAAACAGTGATACTGAACATCAGTGAGGTGACTGGAGTCCAGTGCTGCCAGTAGGACAGTCAGGAAATCTGTTTTCTTCTTTACTCTGCCATTAATCTCTTGAGTGACATTAGGCAGACCCCTGCCTTCCCCCATCTTAAGTTACAGCTTGCTTGTTCTTGGTTACACTTTCTCTCCTGCTGCTGCTTTTTTTTTTTTTTTTTTTTTTCCCCTTCCTTCCTTGAGCCTTCCTTACTTTGGCCTAGCAGCCTTTCTGGAGCCAGAAGCACGTGGACATCTCTCTGTTCGCTTTGTACTTGGTGATGCTGTGTTTGTGCTGAACACAAGAGCAGCTATGGTTCCACTATCTGGTTCTGTGAAAACTTGACATTTCTAGTTAAATGGTTGACAGACTTTCACTGAGGGTTAGCCAAACCCATAAAGTACTAGAAATTTTTTTTTTTCCCCCTCTTGATTTAATTTCCTATATTTTTTTCCTTGACATGCTTCTTATACGTGGCCATTCAAGTTAATTTATTGTCTAGAACTTGTGTGTTTTGGTGATAGCTTGGAATGCATATTGTGAGCAAAAACGCTTTGAAAGGATTCATTGTTAACTTCTTTACAAAAAAGCTGTGTAAGTCAAATTCTCAGCTGCTAATTTAATGGAAAAGTGATGGAGTTACTCCTTTTTACTTTCACACAAATAGTGTTCTCATTAGTCTTGGTTCAGAATGTTTTGACAGAATATATCTCTGATGCAATATTCTGATTCAGTGGAACTGACAGGCTAGGCAATAGCTCAGCAGTTTTTCTCACTAGCTTAGACCTGTTTGCCTTAGTGACCTCCTTCTGTGGGCAATTAAATAGTGTGTTGTCTTTAATTCCCAGCATCTTCCTCTATGCAATATTGCCCAAGGAGAACTCCACTTTGATGTTTGAAAAATCTTTAGGAAATCATATTGTGCTTTTCTAAGATGTAATGCATCTTCAAGAAGTGTCACGTTCTAGTTCTTGAAATGACTAATACACCTGCAGTAATTTCCTGCCGAGGTATTTACAATTTACGTTCCTAGAGGTGAAGTTAGAACAATATTAGGTTCCCTGTATTCAGTGGAAAGAGAAATCTCCCTTGGGAGACAGCTCAGAACGGGAAGCCAGGGTAGGGTATTCTGAAGCTATATATGTTATATCTTTAAAAACACTACCCAAAAATTCAGCCGACTTCCTCAGCGATGTGACTGAGGCTTAGGAAGCCTTTGGTGTGCTCTTAATGCAGCCAGTGCCTGCAAGAGCTGACGGCTGCCGAGCGAGACCTCCCTGGGTGCCACGGCTTCCTCTCTGGCAGGAATGCACCAGGGTAAAAATCACCCTGCACCCCAGTATCAGCACTGTGGTAACTAATTATACAAAAAATTTCTCAATACTTTAAAGGTAAATAAAAATGAGTAACAAAGCTAGAGAAATCTCATTATTTCAGGCTTCCCCGCCACTCCCAGGAAGCTGAGAATACAAAAATAGACCATATTGTGTAAGTCCCCTCCTGATCCCCCCCGCCTCCTTTTTTCGAAAGGTACTGGATCAGCATCTTCCTATCTAAGAGCACAGATAGTGCACCATTAGTCTACAGACAAGAATTTGCAAATTGAAAAAGCCTTTATAGTTTATTGTTGAGAAACACAGGTTGGGTCCCGTAAGTTTGTACTGAAAATGTTAATAGGGGAAAGTATTTCCTTTTTGATCAGGATTTTTTTGTTGTTGTTGTGGTTCTGTTTAATAGATTAATCATTTTGTAAGAATCCATTTAACACTTACTAGACATGAATACATTTTACATTAACGATGAGACAGCAGTTGATGCTCGCAGTTTGGAACTGGTAAGCTTGGTACATTAGGACTGGAGATGCAGCTATTTGTGGTGTTACTCTTTAAGAAGGATAGCACTGAGCCTTACATTTTCTTGTTTAAACCTCTTGATGAGGTGAAAAGGTCTTGTATGACAGTAATGTGCATGTATTTAACACAGTCAAGGTAAGGACATCTGTCTTTTACAGCGTGATGCTGCAATATTTTATGGGGGGAATTAAAGTTAATACTCTTCACTGTAGCTTTAAAAAATTAGTATACAATCCTACTTAAAAAGAAAAAATCCACCTGGTTCTTTGTTGTGATATACTTTGTGTACAGTATACTTTTACACTATAAGCATGACTCGTGCTACCATCTAGAGAAATGACAGTAAATGAGGCTTACGTGGTGGCATCAGTAAACCGAAGTTTCTGCACTGTTCATCAGAGATTCTCACTGAACATTTAGGATTCAGGCATAGAGGTATATTGAATATCTGTTGCAGTATTCTTTAGCTTTAGGGTCGTATTCTTAAAGAACTCATAGCTTACATGGGAATTTCCAACTGGGCTTTATATCTTACCTCAGGAATGATGGTTCTACGTAGAACTGAACTGGCCATGACTTAACAAAAGTGGTATGTAGGCTTTAAAAATATTTAATACAATGTGGTTTAGCCTTTCTATTCCTGAAATAACAGGAAAATGTTAAAGTGTGTTTTAAAAAGTGTTTTCTTCCTTTGTCATTCTCTTATCAGTGTGAAAGCAATGTTTTTTTCTCCTGTTGCATCCAGTGACACTTTGTACGCATTCCCAATGTTCAGCAAAATCTCTTTATATCTACCATATTTTATTCTGAAGCTCCATCGCACCTCTGTGGCATCATGCAAGATGCATGTAAACTACTTTTTACCGTAAATAAAGGCAGCAGGTTTTTATCCCGTGTGTTTATTGATGAGTTGGTCCTCTGTGCTGCCTTCTAACTCTAACCACTAGAAAAGCAGTAAATGCTCTATTTCCAAATCCTCTTTATCATGTTGAAATGTAGAGCATTGTATTTTAATGAGAGAATTCATGATTTGCATACCAATGAATTTATCAACCGGTCTGTTCCACTAGGATGGTTTTTTTTCTAGCAGATGTTGAGATGCCCACTCTTCCTAAAAAGATAGGGGGGAGTTGAATTTTTATTTTTGGGTTTTGTGCTCTTAAAAAATGAATCTTGTTTATTTTACAATCTGAGGGCTGCATTCATCTTGCCTAGGTTTGAGTCCTACAGGGTTCTTTCAGTAGAGAGGAACAAGCAATTCCTTTCTCTTTCTGTGATGTTGATTAACTGGATTGTTAATCAACTTAAAGAACTACATGGCATTTTATATTATTTATCTCTTAGATTAAAAATTGCAAAAGTAAACTGTCAATTTGAGATATTCTTTGTTCTAAATTATGGAGAATTTTTTTTTACATGGATTTCTCAAGATTTTATCTTGAGATGTTATGTTCCAACTTTAAAAGAAAAAAACAAAACAAAACTTCAGCTGGATCTGTGTGAGTCAATAGGAATTGATTTTTCTTTCAAAAAACAAACAAAATGTATCAAGAATAAACTCTCATGGTAGGGAATGGATAAAACAGTGACACATTTATCCATAACAGTTACATCCTTGAATGATTTAGTAATCTGTCTAGGAGGCAAAGACTATGAAATAGTCATGATAAATTAAGTGTATGTATCTTATATGTGCGATAGCATAGAAATAATACTTTTAGGATATATTAAACGATGCATTTAAGTGCAGATTTTTAGATTTTGTGTAACTACAATGTAATACAGTTTTTCTTTGAAATGTAATTTGCTGTTAATTTTGCACAGTATTAATAGTTATTTTTACTTCCTATTTTAAATTTCATTTGCTAATTTAAATTAATCATTTAAAAAACCGGTTGGCAAATCTTCTTGCTTACAGTAAGAGAAAATGAAAGGAAGAGGTTTTAAGGTTATGTGCGCTCAAATTTGATTGTATATTTTGTTCTCGTCTAATGATAAATTGCCTGCTCAAGTTGTTTGTGCTGAACATATGTAAAAATTAGTTTATGATCAAAATACACAAGCAGGTTAAAAATACAGGTTTTACTAGTTCTCCACGGGTAACTGTCAGACCCCAGACTAGACCGTATCAGCTACTGTCTCTGCTTCTTGAACGTGTGACCTCCTTGTATGTCACAAATGGGAACAGTTGCAGCAAATGACTACTCCAGTTCACATGGGACCAAAATTAAGCTTCCATGGCTCCTCCATCAACAGAAATTGCAAATGCTCAACCAAGGTCAACATTTGAGCCCGACTTTATTTTCTATGGTTTTGTTTCATTTCTTCTTGGCATTAGAAGTAGCATTTTTTGAGTCCAAGTCCATTTATATGCTTTGTGCATCAAATAATGACTTTTCGCAGAAGTTATTTTCTACATAGTTTTACTCCTTTAGCAATGGAACATTAAAAAGGCTATAATTACCACCTTTTTGGCTTGTTGAAAAAATATTAATTATCACATGAAAGCTACAGAGTAAGTGCCATGTTGAGACAGATGTAAGTTGGTAGACAAAGACTGAAGTCAGTAGTAGCCCACAAAAGCCAAGGGGTAAAACTTCTAGCTTCTACAAATGTGGAATTTGGAGTTAAAACTGGATATGATGTTCTGTTAAAATATATACCCAATGCCATTATTTATCCTTTTCTGAAAACAACATTGTTTTCTTTATGTAAGTCCAGAAGTGATTTCTTGTGATTGTCTTGTAGTAATGAACTATTCCATTTGAGGGTAGCTGTACATGAAACCAAATTTTCCCACGTATGTGGATTTTAAAAACGGTGAATGCACAAATTTCTAAAACTTTTTCTAAAGCCCCCCCCCCCCTTTTTTTTCTTTTTAACATCAGCTTGTTTTGCAAATCTCGTTGGGATCTAATATGTGTAAAACTGATCTAACTTTTAAAATAATGTTATGCATGTTTTAATGGAAGTTTAGGAGCATCTCTTCTGCTCTTTTTTTTGTCATCGATTTTTGAAACTCATAGCAAAATGAGAAGAATGTGTTGCTGTAAGGAAGTATTAAATATAGTAAAAAATTTTCTTTGGCTAAGATGAGTAAACTCTGGAGATCCCAGACTCAAGTATTTATCTGAAGGGTATTTTCCAAAAAACCAGCAACTATTAAACTGAAGACCAGATACAGATTGTTTCTCAAGTCATAAATCAGCATCAGTTGATTCAGATTGCTTTGTGGTGAGCTGTCATGCCTTGTTTTCAATTTGCCAGAAATGGATTTATCTTAAGGTTTAAGAAACAACCCAAAACCCTCCCAAAACCCCTTGCCATACTAGATCATTAAAATTGTAGTATTTCATTAATTTAGTATTTCAGTCATGGCAACAGATGCCAAAATGCTTTAGTTGTTATAAACACTCTATTTAGATAAATACTTGTTGAAACCAGAACTGATTAGATCATTTAAGATTTTGCAGTCAAAAATATGCCTTTTGTCTACCCAACTACATGCAACCCTATTTGCACTTTTTAGAAGTCAAGAGAGAGCCAGAACCATTGCCCTAAACATGCCATATGCTGCTAGTTACTCGGTTGTGAGTGCTTTTATAAACAAGGCTGAAATAACAGTAAGTAATTTTTTAATTTGCATTAAGAGCTTCTTTCAAACTCTATCACAATATAGCATAGGGAGAAGGAGCTGCTTCCTCTGCCTAAAGCCTTTGACAGTCTGTTTGTTTTCATATCATCTTAACGTGTGTCTTAACTTCACATGAACATTATTTAAGAATAATTGTTTATTCATAAGGAGACGTGTTTGTAACTATTTGGCAAATGCATAGCCATAATAGATTTCCACCTCATTTGAAGGAAGATTTAACAGTCTCAAAGACTTTCGAAATATGAAGGAAGTGGGTTTGTGCCTTAGTCTCAAAGTTTTACACCAGTTAGACTACCTGTGCTTCATGTAAAGGAACTGGTTTCTACCTCATCTGTGTTCTGCCCCAGCAGCCCCCAATCTGAAACCTTTCCTTTCCCCGAATTTTTGAATTTTCTTTTTTCATTTGAACCAGACAAAAGTATAATATTTGATCTCTACGCATCTGAATTTCAGCCTTGATCCCAGATACGATTTGGAATCTTTCCGTTAGAGCAACGATGTATTTAAATAAGGGCATTTGCTGCAAATGGTCCTGGTGTGGCAGGGAGGCCCCGAGATGCGAGATGTGGCCAGGGCCTTTCGGCTTAGCGACCGACAGCTTCCCAGTCCCCTTCTACTATTGTTATTTTACATGAAATGTATTAATAGATCACTTAAAAGATGACCCAGCTAAGTCACAAAATGAGAGTGTCTATTAGAATATTTTTTTATTTATTTTTTTTAAATTGACACAGGTATTTTTAACACTTTGATACCATTTTGCTCTAACACATTGCTCTCCGTGGAAGACATTTGAGGTCAACTTAGCTGATACAGTATACAGTATTGCTTCAGGTTCCAAAATCTCTTGTTTCCTTCAAGGGAAAACATTCAAAAAAGTTTAAGTTGTAGTAGATATTTTTCTTACAGCTCAGGTTTCTCTTTCAGTATTGGACCTGAGCAACATTTTGCCATTAGCTTGTCAGTTAGCCAACCAGTTAAACTAATATAGCTCAGTCTAGTTTCACACACTGTCATTGATCATAATATTTGAATATTGTTTTGAAAAGTAAACTGAATCCTTTTAACTATGTGATAGGATTTTAAAATTTCTAACCTAAAATGTTTCCCAGTCCAAAATTTCCTAAGTTATCTTGCTGCCATTTCTTCTTATTTTTATTATCTGATCATCAGGACAATGATCTGTATTGTTTCATTTCTTCATCTGTCTTCATTGCATTGGACAAGATTTCTAATTTTTTTTTTTTTTTTTTTTTTTTAATCACAGAGGATAGTGACAGATGGCACTTGGGGAAATTTAGCATTATGGGAGGGGGTGGCTATGAATAATGACAAAGAAAGATATAAAGCAACTTGCATATCAATATTTTGCCAGCTTTATTTCTACCAAATGATAAAGAAATAATGTTTTGACTGTAACCTCCAGCAACAGCTGAGACAATGTTTGTTTTCTCTCTTATTTCGAAAGGAAGCTTATATTATTGTTTACTATTAAAGCATGCTAAAGCTGTGTGTGGGGGGAAAAAAAAAAATATACAGCTCTCTTTTCATAGAGGTTGCCAGCACACAGCATCAGAGTCTCACTGAATGCAAGGGGTGAAAACATTTGGAGTTTCCCGCCATGATTGCATCCCTGAAAGGTTTGTTTTCCTGCCTTCCACTCTCAACCCACTATGAGAACCACAAGCCCACGGTTAGCATGGGATGAGCCCAACTCTCTTGTCAGCACTAATTAGTCCAGCTGTAGGCTCTTGAGACATGTCACACCCACCACTCACACTATGATTTTCTATGATTCACTTGCTGGGCAACTACGGTTTTTGTACTTTGAATATGCGAACAATGCATGGGCCAAACACCATTATTAAAAGCATTTACTGACATGAGAACAGGCACGTCTCTACCCCCGGAAGCTTGCTGCAGCTCAACAGCTCAAGGATTTAAATGCAAGATTGCAATTTCCAAAGTTAACTAAACACCTACAAGTTGCATGAAGTCTGTAATCAAATACACCCTGTCCCAGTCAGGCCTTGGGTGCAGGGCCCTTTACAAAGCCACCCTTTCATAAGACTTGCACACAGTTACTTACAGTTCTGCATGAATTTCAGTGATGCTTCCTCTACTGCTAATCTGCAAAGATGCATGTGGCTGGTTCCCAGGCAGCAGATCTGTGTGGTGCTGAGGTACCAGTCTAACCTGTACCAGGCAGAACTAATGCAGTTCAACCCAACTAGACATGGTATACACCACATTCTGCTGGCTTTATACTTTTGTGCTGGTTTTATGCTAGATCTCTTAGAAAGTTTGAGTAACTCAGATTAATGATGCCTGATCTAGTATGAGGTCTGCCGGGATAAAGTAATCACTAAAAATATTGAGGTAATATTGCCCTCACCGTCTTTTAAAGAATCAGATGTAAAAGGGCAGACATGCAGACTTTGGGGCTTCCTCCTGTCTGGGAATGGTAATTAGATTCTCTTCCTACAGGTTAACACCCGTTTCACACCATAGCCACACCAGCCTCCATACTCCTGTCATTTCCTGTGGCTTTTTTTTATATTATAGGCCCCATTTAAAATTGGATAGTTGGAGCCCAATGCTGCATCTCCTTTTTCCACTGGAAGCAGAATCAGGCCATAGAATACCTGTAACACTGCTCTTGCCAGCTGTGAATACAAGAGGAGTTTCCGATATATAATTTTTATTTTCTCAGTTGCTAAGTAATAAGAGTTAAATTCTTTTCTCTGATCATCACACAGGTTCCCTTGAAGTCTATTCTACAATATCTGCTTGTATTAAACTCCAATTGATATCAATAGGGGTGCTGTACTCACAGGGAGAGGAGGATAACTTTGAAGGGATGTGTTGTGTGTTCAAAGAAAAAAAATTTAACCCTTAACTTTAGTGTTACACTTGCAATCTTCTGCTTTACCAAAGCTGCTCTACATTTTTGTGTATGTTTGAAAACAAAGAATTTTTAAAATTTTTAAAAATATCTTAAAATGCTGCAGGGAAATTAAAGAGGCACTCATAGGAGAAAGTGAGAATTAGACAAACAGGAAAAATGATACATTCCATTACATGATTTATTCCTTTTTTCTACATGACCTGGCTGGTGATATTGTCACAGAATTATGTTCTGCTCTAATCCATTGAGTAGATGTGCCCAAGTTCAACTCCAATTTACTACGCTACATACCAACCCAGTGGATATAAAATTGGGGCTATTATGCAGAAACCTGAACTCAATGATCGCAGTAGCTTCCAGTTTCATACTGTACTATGATCGGTGGTAGCAGAAAGGATGCTGGTAAGCAGCATATTGCTTTAAACGTTTTTTAACTGAAACTGATAAATAAACCCGGCCACAAGCTAGTGCACATCAACTATAACACAGAATATCAATGTTAAATAGACATGTAATCATTCCTTGAGGTGCCAAAGTTGTCCTATAACAAACAGAAAAAGGACATTAAAAACACTGGGCATTACCAGTGATAGCTGATCATTTTAGTTCGTCCCCTACTGCCAGGAAACCCATACTCATCCTTGGTGGACTAGAGAGCCAGCTGATTGTCTGTGGCCTGAATCCTGACATGTACAGGATAGTTTAGAAATTGTCCAAACATTTGACTTTTGGGCATGCCTTGGACAAAACAGCACTAATACTCCAGATTCAGCCACATTAGAGAGTTCTTGTGTCCGATACGCTGGCAGATAAAGTCAAGATCGTCTATCTAAATCAAAGGAATCCTGTAGGAACTTGGGTGAAAAGCTCAAGGACGTGAGAAGGTGGATGCTAGGAGGTCAGCCTGCACTCCTACCCAGCAGGCAGTAGGAATCCCAAACCAATGCATCCAGGAGGAAAGCAGCAGCTTCACCCCGCGAGCCCCACGGCCACGATCCATATAGCCACAGGGTGAGCAGCAGTGTCTCGAACAGAGCCGAGGGGTTTGCACCACTCATCATCGGCATGGTGCGTACAAGTAAAACCGGCTGACCACAGCAGCAGTATTATGGGATAACGTTATCGAGAAAGCCTCACTGGACAAGCACTCCTCTTACAGTCCTGAGACAATTTCTCTGTAGTTTCAAGGTGATTGATACACTTCTCTTTCAGTGAACAATAAAGCTGCTTCCTCAAAGTAATTCAGTGCTCCACCTAGCACCAAGGCAGGAATAATATCCTACACCTATAAAGAGGGCTTTGCCACCAAGAGCAGGTACTGGAACAGCCTGGGGGACAGCATTTTTCAGCAATGAGTAGACAAAGCCCAACATATTTTGACAACACAGAAAAGCAGCAAAGTAACTTTTTTTTATTGCTTATGCTGTTGCCTCTGAGTAATTATAGCAAAAAATTAAAACCAACTATCAAGCCTCAGATGGAGGGGGAGGAGAGACCAAAGATTAAAAGTCACTAATCAATGTATGTAGAGTCTGAATTAATTAGAAACTAATCCTATGTGGATAAAAAAAAAAAAGATAGATAAAAACTATGAGTGAAACGAATAATAAAAAGCACTATGAAAATCAATCCCTTTTCCATAAAAGCTAGCTATCCTAATTCATTTCCTGTACAAATTTATTACAAATCTAATTTAAATTGCATGAGTAACTGCTTAATCTTCCACAGGAATTCCCTGTCTCATGCTTTCCTTTTCTTGCCCCTGTTGATCTTCTCGTATATGAAATAAAACTCTCCTGGGGGAAAGGTGGGAAGAGGAAACACAAACGCTTGTCTTACAGGGATGCAATCAATAAGCACTATCCTGTTTGAAGCAGCTGGGAAGCATTTCAAAGGAAATCCCTGCTTGACAAGAAAACATCAATGGCAAGAGCCCCTTGATCTTTTGCAAGAGCAGGTTTTCACACCCAGGAACTGAAGAGTTTGGAGGAAGTCAAGTTTGAGGACACTGACTGTAGGACATTGATTTCTTCGACATTTTTGTTGCTCTGACGCATCAGTAAGTTCAGCTAGAAACACCAAGCACAACTTGCACCTTGGTGAACGTACAACACAACGGCACAGGCTGTGAAGACGACGGCGGCAGGCCCCGCCGGGCAGCGCCGTGCGCCTCCTGGCAGGATGGCGAGTTCCTGCCTTACCCCGCACGGCCGCGTCCCACTCCGGCAGCACCCTCGCCAGCCCCGAGACCGGGGCACAGGCACGCGATCTACAGCATGGGCACCCTACAACCCTCCAGCAGCTTCTCCCGCATCCTCTCCCTTTACAAAGCAGTATTTCCAGCAAATCGTATCCATTTTAACACGCTGCCTGCTGTCCGGTGAGGGTGCCATCAGGAGGTTATTACCTGCCAGGCACTGTGGCATGCACTGGTGAGCCTGCTCCTCAGCTCAGGGTTAACAAGCAAGGCAGATCCCTACTGTACCTTCAAAATAACCACCTGCGTTACACCAGCAAAGGATTCAGATCATTTCACCTCTCGGTGCTCGTGCCAAAGGGAATGTGAGTGTCCCAGCTCAGTTTCTATAATCGCTGATGTGTGAATGTTAGCTGACAAGTTTTTCCTAATTAGATATATTTCTATTGTCTTATCCACAAATAGATAGCAATATAAACTTAAGATTTTTTTTTTCCAGGGCAAGAACAAACCTCACTGTTTATGCACCTGCATTTCCTTCAACTCTTCAGTGTCAAGGGAGGCAGCTAGCAGCAATGCCAAAGCCTCTACCTGACACAAAACACTCTACGCATTTTAAGTATGACTTAAAGAAAGCTTTTTACATACTAACAACCATGACTACATGGAAACCTTAGGTGGATTAAATCCCCTCAGTCAAGAGTGGCCCTGATTTGGACAAAGACCTTGCAAAGGGAGCAAAACACCAAGTAAGCCAAGCACACATTGTCTTGGTTTGAAAGACAGGTGTCTGCCAAGGAAGGCAGGAGCCCCCCCTGGAATGGCAGATGCAACCCCCCTT